>JAGVSP010000321.1:0-92597 GCA_022494985.1 Micrasema minimum
GCTATTCATAAAAAAAGGATTTTTGACCTGTTTGGGGTACTTTTCGTTTTTATTTTATATTATTTACAAAAGGCTTTTTATAAAAATACAAAACGCAATGCAACAGAATATAATGTTGATTGCAAGATGACTGAATAATTCATTAATGCTACAGTTGAGAGATCAACGCTTTCGCACACCAAATTGCATTCATCTGAATCTGATTTACGGTGTTATAATATTTAGTAAGGGAAATTCTAAATACCACGGTCATGAATCAAATGGTCAAAAATTATGTGCATGCGGTGCAAATAAAATTCAAAATGCCTTCTGTCTTTTTTAATACTATATTTATAAGTTATACAAATTTTCAGTTTGTATAAGAACTGCTTTTTGATAAACTTTTTAGTTTCTATTTGAATCCTGAAGGCAGTAAAAATCTATGAACTTTGATTAGAAGGAAACAGAGTAGTTGAAGCCATATTAATATTGTTACTCACAGAATGCTGATAGTCCAGCGTGGAATGGAAGACCAGGGAACCAGCATGATGGAGGAGGTAGCACAGGAAGTCCCAAGGGAGCAGGCTGACCAATTTCTGGAACTCTTGGCACAGTTTCTTGTCTGTCTTCAGCAACACGTGGCCCCATCTTCTCCCACGAGATAACTCGTTCATTGACTTCTATATCTGACGAAGACATTGAATTCCCTTCGCTTCCGAACTCGAAACTTTCTTCAGCAACTTGACCATTGATGATAGAATTCGCATCGCATGTACTGGATTCTATATCTGATTTCTTTTTTATCTGCATGGGTTTTTTCTGATTCAAGATGTCCGTATATACGAGCGAAGAATTCTCTCGGAGAAGACGGTCGCGGAATAACCAAAGTGCTTTTTGCTGTCAACATTTTTTGGGCAGATGTATCATTTGATGTGATTATTAATTCGTCTGAGTTTTTTGTACGCGCTATTAATGGCTTCATTTTTTAATGATTTTATCACGCAAAACAAATCAAACACTACGGATCTATTTGAATAAAAATTTGCATAGGTTGTTTTAATTATTTTAGAAAAAAAACGCAAACTAAGAGATAGTTAGCACCTCAAAAAACAAATAGCTAAGTCTTCTAATTTATTTTTAAATGTCATAATTAATTATTTGATTGGGTAACACAGTAACTTTTATAATTTTTAACCAATGGAACTTCCCCTCGAATATTATATTTAAGATATACTAGATCTGTGCTATATGGGGGATGAGAGTGAACTGTTTATTGAAAGATAATGTTTGCCGATTCCACCCAATTATTGAGAGGGTGTGACTTGATAGCGCACTCTCCCTCTCGCTCCCATGGTGTTTTTAGATTTGTTTGAGGCTAAAAAGAGATAGAAAAGGGAGTTCTGGCTGACATCACAATAACGGGAAGAGGGAATCACTTTACAGAGTGTTTAAATAGAGGGAACGTAACAAGATTAATTCGTTACAATAATGATTACAATAAGTATGTTTTTTATTTAAAAAATAATAATAAAAACCTTCAAGTAGGTACTAAAAAAAAAAATATTTTTCCAGTTAGAAAATACAACATTCAGTATTTTTATTTAACTGTTATTAGTTATGTTAAAAAAAAAAAAAAAAAATTATACATTTGAACTAACCTAAGCGGAAAATGTCTTCGATAGGACAATATGTCCGCCTCGTGGCACAGTGGGTGGTAGCGCATTTGGCTACCGTGCATGAGGTTGCGGGTTTGGTTCCCGTAGGGGGTCAACATGAAATATTTAATTTCATGTGGTTTCATATAAATATTTCATGTGTAAGCGTAAGACTGATCATCTTACACACACTGCACTTGGTGTTCCAATGCAGTGCCCTATGCAGCATTAGGTGTGGATAGAGCACTATGCCACGTGATCTGCGGTCGTTTCTCCATATTAAACGTATTTTTCGATTTTTCAAAGCGTATTCCACGAGATCACATGGCATAGTCTTAAGGCTCCAGCGTTAAAAATGTAGGTGTTTTAAAAAGATTTTCCGGATTTGTTGACAGCCACATAACTTGGTTTTTTTTTCTCTTTACATTTTTTTTCTTTATATTACAGATATATAATTTTGAATCGCGACCTACAGTTGACCAGCAATGTTCTGAATTGTGTGGGCGGAGTTAAATCGGAAAGTGAGAGGGGTTGACCAATAGGAAGTTGACATTCTGACGTGTAAAGTCTAATCTGTAATGTAATTATTCCAATAATAAAATTTATTTATTATTAATACATCGATCGAAATCACCTGCGTAAGCATATACTTTTCATTGTGCCAATCATTGTTGGAATATGGTATAATAGCGCGGGGTGGGGCAAAACAAAAAGCTATTAATCAATTAGAAATAGCACAAAAATGGGTCCTTAAGGCACTTCTCGGGGTCCCGATCAGAACGTCCACAGTGAAGGTGTTTGAACGAGTAGGCGTACTGAATGTCAGGCAACTATATGCAAAGGCACTACTAGTTCATGTACATGTAGATGGTGGAAACATAAAAAATACCATCTACAACACAAGAAGTAAAAGGAGTCAGTAATATGTGACACCTAAAATGAAAAGCGGATTTGGTCGAGGAAGTCACATATATCTGGCTTCTAGAATTTACAATTGTATCCTACCTGAAAATAAATTAGAAAAAGTTAAAAATAAATTTTGTCTATTCGCGAAAAACTGGCTTCATGAGATGGGCCCAGAGAAGTGTCTTGAAATGGTCACCCCACCAAAATAGATGTTTAGTATTATATAAATTTATACTACCTACAAGGAAAAAAAAAAATAAGTATTGTAAATGAATACCTCAGCACGGGCATTGCCCAGTGAGGTATTTCATAGATCTAAAAAAAGTAAATTATAATATGTAATAAATATTTAAAAAAATTCGAACAAACGCATACACAATTTCTAAAGCTAGCTACATACTACGTTTACGACTTCTTTCTTACTTTTACCTTATTTGCACCCAATAGTGCATACTGCATTGGTGGATCAAATCTTGATCATTTGTATCATGAAGGCAAGATGATCAGTCTTAAGCTAATCAGTTATAACCTTGTAATTGTATTACTTAATCTCCTTTTATTATAATTATTATAACAATTTTTTTAAAAATTCTTTTTACAATCAAATTATATTCATATTATATAAATGTACTTTTTTGTAAATATTTCAGTTAGGCACGGGGTTATACCTAAATAACTGAAATACAATCATTCCAAACTGTAAAATTATATATGTAATAAATAAGAAATAAATAAATAAGAAATAAATAAATAAACGTGTCCTTAGTACTTCCTGTTAATTTATTTTGGGTTAATAATTAAGTGCATGCGTTTTTCCAACACGTACACCACTCTCCACACACATACCACAACACAACATACACATGACATAACATAATCACTTTAAATACTAAGTTGCTCACTTCATGTCTTCGGAAATTTGTCTTGTACATTGTGTTGTCCACGTAATTGGTGTTATGTTGTATTATATTTATTACCTTAAATTGATCTTAGTTCATCGTACCTTACAAATCACTGTGTGCAAAACATTAAAATATAAATAAATAAGTGCGGGTAAGGGATAGGAATCTACTTTACTTAAGGGCTTTGAAAAATAAACAATAAATTCATGGTGGTAAGCATTAACATGGTATCTGCATAAGTAGGTAAGTGTACATATTTATTTCGGTTATCTAAACACTGATAAGTGAGATTAATTATTACACTTGGTACTTACTTACCTACACAAAACAGGGTGTTTAATGAAGGAATTCAAAAATACATACATGTATATTTTTTTAATATAACGCAGTTTTTTAGGAAAGTATAATAAAATAGTGAAATAAATACATTTCTCAAATTTAAGAGTGTGCTATGTCACGGAATCGGCGGCCGTTTCTCCATACAACCGTAGTCCTTTGTTTTCTGTTATTTTTTTTCGTTTTTTAAATTTAGAACTAGAGCAATCATCTCACTTTGTAGTTATCCATATTTATGATTTTTTAAAATTAAATAAAAAAAAAAAATTATTTAATTAATGTGTACATAGAATAGATACATACTTGTGGTCCTAGATTGCAAAATAAGCTAAAAGCTGGGTATTGGCAGTCCTGTCACATATGTGTACAATAGGATTACATAAAAAAATCTGTTTTAAACTACTTTTTTAAATTTTTACAATGCCAACCGGTTTCGGAGATACTCAGGGCTTTGTAAAATAATACATTAAAATTAAGGGATAAATCGCCAACTAAAAAAATTTCAAGTGGTTGACCAGGTACTGAGAAATGGGCTGATGAGGGGAGTGAAATGAGGGGAGAAACACATGAAACAAAAGTGTGTTTTATTTCATAGATTTTTTTACATTGATAATAAAATTACTGATAACCCTGTATTCTTACTAAGCAAATAACATCTAGAGAAAGAATGACATATAACTTATTGTTGATGGTTACTGAGTTGGTTATTAGTAGTCCATAGTAGTTCCTTAACAGTTCTGAAGCGTAGACGTTGTACTAATTTTCTTAGTACCTACGAACTCTACCCTTCAATATGGATACCGATATAGACGTGCAGGATCAGATGTTAGGATTAAATCCTGATCAGAAGTAAGTTCTTTGTACATTTAAAAAAAAGTCAAACAAAATATATTAAAAACCTATATGTATTTATTGTTTTTGTTGGAAAGGGAAAAAGTACATTTTTTGTAAACGACTCCAATAAATTTTTAATTATGTATTTTTGGTAGCATTAGCAAATCTTTAATAAACGTGATTAGCCATTAGTGACTACATTTACAGATTTGCAGATTTCCATTGAAAATTTTAATTTAAATAGTTCGTTTGAGGCAATTGAATCTAAAAATGAATTTCCCTACAATAATTATATTATGGATCGAAATGCATGGTTTTCAATCCATTAACGTGGGGCATGTGGATTCCTCAAACAGTGTCCATGTTAAGCGATTGGCTGAAGTTCCCTCGCACCTTCCCAAGTCAGGTCCGCGTCCCGTAGTTCTGACGTGAATTGCCGGCGGATTGACAGCAGTCAACGTCCAGGACGCCTGGAACCTGATCCTTTGTAAAATAGGCAAGCGTAGAGGGAGACATACTACGTAGTATATGGCGAAGCCAGCCAAAACACCTTCGCCGGATGACAATTTAAAAAAAAAGAAACATTTGAGTTTTTATGATAATACTCGTATATTTCCAATTTGGGGATGCTTTCAAATAGTCGGAAAAAACTGTCTCAGAAAATAGGAAACACGTGTGTGAATTAAACCTAGAGATTCTAATCTGGCACAACCCGGCTCATTGACACCAAAGATTGCTGCGTCCATTGCCTCACC
Organism: Micrasema minimum; assembly: GCA_022494985.1. Lineage (NCBI taxonomy): Eukaryota > Metazoa > Arthropoda > Insecta > Trichoptera > Brachycentridae > Micrasema > Micrasema minimum. The sequence goes on from JAGVSP010000321.1 coordinate 5,368, forward strand.
TTTGTATTCCTTACTCAGTATTTTTCTGAAACATCTATTCTCAAAATTTAAGAGGTTATTTTTTTGCGATACATGCCAGTTGTTTAACGAGAGCCGAAAATACCACTTTCATCCTTTCACGATGAATAGATAATAATACAATAAATAAAATAAATACTTTTATTGATATTATACTTATTAATTGTTGTTTTAAACCTTCTCCTTTGATAAGTAAAAGCAAAAATATTAAAGTAGTGTCTGTTTTTAATTAATTATAATCTTACAAGATAGAAGTATTTACAGACTATCAATCTTTGTACCGATAACATAACTTAAGGTTACCGTTTTCAGTAAATATTACAATCATGTCCTTAAATGTGGTATTCATTTACCTACTAAAATATTAGGTCGTAGATTAGGAACCTTTCACAAATTATTTTAATAAGAATTAAAGCATTTCAGATAGCAAACAGAGCGAATTTTAAGTATTCAAATTTCAAATCTTTCAATTAAATACCAATTTTTCCCTGGAATTCAAAGTATCGTAGTTAAAACTTATTTGGCATATATTTTATTCAAATTCATAAAAAAGCTTACTATACATGTTTCTTCCGCCCGTTTTCATATGATATTTTCATACATAGTGTAAGAAAAGTGATATTTTTAATAATATTTTACAAAAAGGTAGAAAGATCACTGAATGTTGTTAAAATATCTCGAACAGAACAATTTCAGAACGTCAGCACCATACATCTACGTCACACATTTCGTCTATTGGACACGTTGCTGGAGGACTTAGTGCTGGTGGAATTTGATCATATGAAATTTATGAAATTTATTAATTATGGAATTAAGCCTAGGAAGCGTGTATTTTTAGAAAATTTATATGGAAATGCCCCTTCTTACTGAATTCTTGTTCGAATATCGGAATAATATTGTTTTTAGTTGTGTAATTTTTATAAATTGTTTTTGTAAAAAAAAATGGTTGTGAAAATCTTGCAATACATGAAAAAAGATTTAATGGATTTTATTACATAAAAACCTTATTAAGGCTGTTCCTGTGAGGTTTTGTGGTTGTTAGTGGATACGAAATTCAATTTTAAAAACACCAAAATATCTCAGGAGCCCAATAAAAAAAGGTAGGTAGGTACTTACTGTTTTTTTCTATTATAGTTTTGTCAATTATACAGATATACCTATACCTAATACTTGAAATTAACCTCATTCATTATTTTTATAAAATATATCCGCTCCCTATGTGGAGCATGTTTGAATCCACAAACTGCCTCCAGGAAAAAGCGATCGGCCGCCAGCTCCCGCGCATCCTCCCAAGTCAAGTCCACGTCCCGCAGCTCTGACGCAAACTGCCAACCTACTTGAAGTTAACCCTAGGAAGCGTATATTTTTAGAAAATATGTATGGAAAAGCCCCTTCTAGTGAATTCTTGTTTGAAGTCTCGAACTCGCGAATTTTGTCAGACAAAACTTTCGTAATTGATAAAACCCTGCACTTTTTGTAGTTCATCTTACATTTCGATAGTTATTCTGTCTGTTTTCAGATCAGAGCCTGTTAAAGATGAGAAGAAGAAGCAAGGTTTCTGGTCCGGCATGACGATAGAGCCTCTGTGGTTCGGGGTGACCATCTCCTTCAGCATGGGGTTCATAGCATTCAAGAACATGTTCCTGGAGAGAGCCTGTCTGGTGGACCTCGGCTACACTTACGAACAGTGCTACCACTCCGAGGGAGCCGTCAAGGCCTCCATCGAGGTAAACAAAACTTCATTTTATGTTTATGAAACATGTTTTGATGTTATTTTTTCATAAAAATATTTCGTACATGTTCGTCTTGTCTTCATGTAGAAAATATAAAGATTCACTGCACTTGGTATACCAGTGCAGTGCCCTATGCACCATTAATCAGGAGCGGATATGGGAAAGTACTATTTATACCGATTTCTGTTTTCCAGTTGAGAGAAGTACGGAGGCTAGAACAAAATGTGTTTTGCCTTAAACTAGACAGTAAAATATAAATTTGCCCCCAACTTCTCTAGAATTTGGGGTTCTCTTTAATTACTTATGCTTAATTACTTTATTATTATTAATTACTTTAATTATTGAATTATTTATATTAATTATTTATTTACTTACGTTTCCGCCACCTTCAGTTATGTAGATTTTTTTAAATGCCAAATATTAGGGCTTCCCGCTATATTTCTTCATAGATTCTACAAACTAACATATTAAATTAATAACAACTCGATGGCTAGAGGCCAAAGATAAAGGACGAGAGCTGGGATCATTCAACTCTACTTATTTTAACTTAAATAAATAATACTGTAACAATGAATTATGAAATATTTACTTTGTTCGATAAATGAAAAGGAATAAAAGATAATATTTTATAACGTTTTAAATATATTCAAATAAATCATCTACTTTTCGTAATTAGTAGTATGTAGAGCACTTGCAGACTTAATTTTTTATATCTCTACAGAGATGAAGTAGCTTTTTTTCAAACTTCAAGCGTTTACAGGGCTTATGACCTGTTATTACCTGGGTTAAGTGGCCACTTGACGTATTACAACATTCCCCATTCCGCTTATTTAAAAAAAAGCTACCTCATATCTGTAGAAATATATTTGTCATATTTTAATATACTGATCTTGTAAATAATTCCATGTAATTTTTATGCTTTGTCTTACCATCAATACTCGGTACAATAAATGATTATCTCCAAAATAACTAAGGGTTGGTTGGAAGATATTGATAAAAATCCATAAGCCCGCTCTTTACTCTTGCTATACGTAATTGTAGGTACATGAAGTTTTAAATAAATAAATAAATATATACTCGTATATCGGCACGGGATATCCCAATGAGGGAACATTTTTGCTTTATTACACTGAAAGCTATGCATATGTTAACATGAGCATTTAACAAGGTTTTTTAGTAGGGCTTAGTAATTATTTATGGTTTATATCTTTTGTTTATATATACTGTTATATTATATTTCAGAGAGAGGCTCAGAGAATAGTGTCCTCCCTGTCTGTAGTGAGCGGCTTCGTGGGCGGTCTGATCACCAGCATCCTTCTGGTCTTCCTCGGTCCATGGAGTGACAACAGCGGGCGCAGGAAGCCCCTCATCATGCTTCCTCTAATGGGGATGTTCCTCACCTCCCTGAGCCTGCTGATCTTCCAGGCTTTCCCACATCTGTCGACAGTGTACGCCATCTATGCGGAGATCATCCCCCTGTCTCTTGGGGGGAATTTCTCCATGTTGGTTATGTCCAGTTTTAGCTATTTGGGCGATGTAAGTAGGTATCTGTTATAATATTAATTTTATTGGTGAAAAGAGGATTTTGGATTCCTTTAACAAATTATTACTGTTAAAAATTGGGTTTAATTGTGTAGCTGTACCAACAATAATTTAAAAAGATGAACTTAGATAATAATAATAACATTATTTGTATAATACAACGAATAAGTATTCCACAGTGAAATACTACTTTACTAGTTTACTTAACATTACCTTAAATTATTTTGAGAATCTTATTTGTTTTTCTGTGAAATTTTCTCAGAAAGCGTATTTCGTGTAGAGCTTATTTACATTTGGTTATTTCTCTGAATAAGATAAAATACCGCTTCTAATATGCTTTTGTCAGTTTGGCGAGAATTTTGTTAATAAGGTGTATTGAAGTTTGTAAGAAACATGTTAAAGTCTTGCTCAGTTGCTCGATCACAGATCACTATCGACTCGGTAATAAGCGAAGTGATAACGATTTCTTACCCATGGATGTTTAACGTTTTCGCGATCACAATGGAACACACGTTTAAAAGTTATCGATCGGGATTATTAAACGAGCGCTTCTAGTCGCGAGCCATTTCCCGAGATATATCTTATTCGCACACGTCAATCTTCATCATTCGCGCTTATCAGATTTTAATCGAGTCGAGTGCCGTATTGCATTTAGCCGGTTTTCGGCAAGCCAAATATTGAGAAAAGCAGTCGACATAATAAACAATCCGACAAGCACGTTAATTTGACGTTTGACTTACGGCCGCGATATCGCGTGCATCTGCTCCGCTCGGCTCAGATCGGCAATGCTCGAACGTGGTATGGAACGTATGTTCTTTGTGATCGAAAAAATCGTTAGCGTTAGCACGTGGTTAGCACGTTTTTAACTATGTCGATAGTTATCTGTGATTGAGCTCCAGGTGGTTGATAGATATGAAGTCTAATAAAAATATTGAGAAACGCGGAAAACATAAAAAAATAAATCGTTTTTAACTTATTTTTAATACAATTTTGTGTTTGTTAAAATTAAGAACAATTACATTATTCTCGTTTAAAATTTTCATATTTTTATAATGTCCAGTACGTTTAGTTTCTCTGCAAAACCAAATTAATATTCCAATGTCTTTTTCAGATATGCTTCAAAACAGGAAGATGTGCAACAACTGTGATGGGAAACAACACTGGATTTATCACATTATTTATTGTAATAGGATCATTATTAGCTCCGGTGCTGTATAGGTCCATAGGGTTTACTGGAATGTTTGCTGTATCACTTGTTTTGGAGGTAGGTACCTAATTAAACATTAATTTGTTTGAAAAATCTTTGATTTTCCTCTCATTGGGAAATTGGCCCTAAATTATTTAACCAAATGAACACGCAAATCAAATTATTAACTGACTTCTCCAAAGACAAAGTTAGTGTTGTTAGTTGGATTTATCAAACGGATGGTGTTTTTGTTGAAAATGCCCGCAGAAATAGAGTTGTGTAATTTTGTAATTTTTTTCTTCTCTCTTATAAGTTATATTTATATTTCAGATGACGTCTATCCTTTTTGCGTATTACAAAATTAAGGACGTGAATGTATCCGAAAAGGTTCCAAACATTTTTGATTTGACTCTTCCGCTTCAGTCGCTAAAGTGTGTGTTCAAGAAGAGAGATGGAAATCGGAGACTCATCGTACTGTTGATGGTTCTCGTGCCATGCTCTCATTCTGTTTCCTTTATCAGTAAGTGTAACAATAGAACATATTATACAACATCTTAGGCTTCGCTTTGATGGTTTAAAATACTAACTATAATGTAGCGCATAGAGCGATCTTTGTTAGACATAGTGATTTGTAGCGAAAACGCATGAAAATGTATAATTTTCTTCGAGTTTAACTTCTGTTTTGATTGTAAACTTCGAGAGATTAGATAATAATCTGGAAAAAATGCATATTTAATTAATTTTTTTTTTATAAAAAATATTATCGACCAAATAACCAATAACGATTTTTATAAAATGTGTAATCTGTTGATGTACTGTCAGCAGTGGTTTTCTTAGTAAGGATATTGGAAATATAACTAAGGTATCAATCAATCACTAAGTAATTTTAATAAATAACTATTTTTCTTAAAGCTCTTAAGTGATTTTTATGATTTTTAGTAAAATAACAAATTATTCGAGGAGTAATTTATCCATTCAGTAAGAATATTTTTATTACAATATTTTCGTTTATTTATTGGTAAATAAAGTAACTAACTATCTCGACGTTTCCCCTAAAGGATAGGCAGATAAGATAGAACGCCACACCACTCTGCTCTGGCACATTTCTCTCACTTCCTTTATATTCATACATCTTTTCATTAATAAATTAATCTTTTTCATAAATGTAGGAATAAGGTATATATTACTTTAAGGCTTAATAGGAGTTTTTGCGTCTTTTGTCTGATAATGATTTTAAATAATATCCAGAGTTCATGTACATTTTTAATTTTAGATGAAGGAGCTATTACATACCTTTACACTAGGAATAAGTTCGCCTGGTCAGAAATAGAGTATGGAATATATTCTGCTGTGAAGAGTACCATTCAGGTTCTAGGTAAACATTCATAAAATTAATACTTTTACTTTTCAGAAACACTTATTTTCTAGTTTCAAAACGTTTCGCAATTTACCCGATATGCTAAAACCCCCACTTTATAAGAAAGTGTGAAAAACATATAATAAAAAAAACATAATAACACTATATTTTTCCGTTTATTTTTACAATATTGCTTGAAATATATTGGATTAGCAAAGCGTAAGACAGCCTCTATAATGTGACAAATAATCAAGATTCACAGCACTTGGTGTACCAATGCAGTGCCCTATGCACCATCATGTGTGGTTTAAGAAAAATGGTAGTAGTAGAAGTATTATTTATTTATTTTATTTTATTTTATTAATCACCTCAACAGGCCAGGAGGCTCAATTACAGAGGGGAACAACGTCACAAACACCCAGGCTTCAGAAAAATCACTTAAAAAATTTGTGTTCTTGTATCATTATGTATCATGAATCCAGCATATTAGTCATTACGCTACGAAGGCTGCTAATTAAATTACCCTATTTATCTACTATTTATTAAATTAAATAATGACTATTTATTTATTTGTTATCTATTTATTTAATGAAATTACTCTATTTTCAGGTTCCTTTACAATTGTGCATTTACTGAAGAGAAGACTGCAGTTGCGTGATGAGTTGATTGGGTTAATTGGTGCATTTTCTCAACTTGGAGCGACCCTAATGCTGCTGCTAAGTTTCAAACCTTGGATGCTTTTTGCATGTGAGTACAAACAACGACTTATACTTTTCCACTGTCTTAGCTAAGAAATAAACAAATAAGTTTTATCTCAAATGTTTATGGCCGTGGTTCTTGATTCAATATTTGCTGCCATTTTACACAATTTGTCGAAAAATTCAAATGCAACGCAAATAAACAGTTGTATCTTTTTTTATTGTTCTCGTCTTTTCGTATGGAAGTTATTGACTTGTGTATTACTGAGCTAAACATGAGTAAGATAGTGTTCATTAGTTTCGGTTAGACGGTTAGAGAGCTATTTTTGTACAAATTGTCAGCGGTTGGTGTCAGCGTTATTACGCAAAAGACACAGTTTTTTTGAAATACGTATTTATTAAATATTCCACATAACACAACGTACAAATGCAAGAGGCATATTGTTCAACCAGAAAAAAAGCGTTGAAGGCGACAATTATATTTCCCTGTGTTGATTATGGTTAGAATAATTTTCCTCTTAGGTGACAAATACATTTTACTACTTTCCCTTATCCGCACCCAACGGTGCATAGGGCACTGCATTGGTACACCAAGTGCAGTGTATCTTGATCATTTGATTACATGAAGGCAAGATGATCAGTCCTACGCTTCAGTACCCGTCCAAGGTATCATACACGAAATATTAATATGAAAATATCATGTAAATAAATATTTCATGTTGACCTCCTACGGGGATCGAACCGGTGACCTCAAGCACGGTAGCCAAATGCGCTACCACTACTACGCTACGAGGCGGACTCGTATTCAATCAAAAACATATAAATGATTAGACCGTTCTTGCGCTAGCGACCTTAAATATTGTTAATCAAATAGCTTCAGCAATTTATAATATTATGAATTTATTGTATTATAGTTAACTGTTAGTAGTAATGAAGTTTTTCATGCAATTCTTTTTTTTTTCAGCCACGTTATTAGGGGTATTCAGTAGGGCAGTAATGATAGCTGAGAGACCAGTATTGAATAAACAAATAACTGCTAGTGAGCAAGGTAAGGAAAAGGGTTTTTATGCAATTCTTTTTTTTTCAGCCACGTTATTAGGGGTATTCAGTAGGGCAGTAATGATAGCTGAGAGACCAGTATTGAATAAACAAATAACTGCTAGTGAGCAAGGTAAGGAAAAGGGTTTTTAAAAAAAAATATCTAGTCTTATTTTCAAATAGGAAATACATATTTTATTACAGGTTTTATCGTGTGAGTTATTCTTATTGTCAATTATATTCCAAAAATAAGTCTATTTGTAATATTGTTAAAAAATAATAGGAAAACAATAAAAAAATTGACAATCTTTAATACTACTACTGTTCCTACTCTCTCTTATGGTGCATAAGGCACTGCATTGGTACTCCAAGTTCTCTATAATTCAGATGAATCAATTTCTATTCCAGGTAAAATCAACAGCATCACCGCCGTGATGGAGAAATGCCTCTCGTTCATTGTGGTTCCTCTATCCAACCACGTGTACGTCATGAGCCTGTCCTTCTTCCCTAGCAGCTTCCTGCTGATCAGCATCTGCGCCTGCTTCCTGCAGATCCTGGCCTACGGAGTGGTCCTCTGTCTGCCGCAGGAGTGCAGCCTCAAGGACGAGAACCTCAAGGCCGAGGCGCTCAACATCCTCAAGCCGAACTGCAAAGATGGAGTTTAATAGTTAAATAGTGTAATATAGGATAGTATTATAATTCCTAGTTAGGATTATTAATATTAAGGATAATATTATGATTTACGTAAACAAGCAGTCGTATCCGATCACACATCTCGATAAGAGCCCACGCAGACTAGAGACTTTCTATCGGGCGATAGTTTAGTCGGGCTTTTAATCAGTATGAAGATGTATGCAAGTGCGCATACTACAACGATCCGGTATCGGCCGATTGCTAAGTTTGATAGGCCTTGCGATTGCTTTTAAACTATCCTATCGATAAACTATCGGCCGATAGCTTAATCAGTATGGTGCTCTTCCACGCGCGCACACTTGCCGATCGTTTAATCGGGCGATAGTTTTTTCTCCTTCGTAGTATTGCAGCAATAATAACTTTTCTTGACAATATTGTTCCAACATTCATTGCGACCTCTCTCTTCAAATACGTTTATTAACTGGAAAATCATTCGAGAGCAGTTGGCCGACTGTTCTCTAGTCTGCGCACTCATCACCAACCCGACTGTTTTGTTGATTCAGTGCGCGCGCTAGCAGCCCAACCCGACTAAACTATCGCCCGATAGAATGTCTCTAGTCTGCGGGGGTACCTAACTGTCCGCTAACCTTTCGCTGACGATACAAACATAACCTATTATCCCCATGAAGAAATTGATAATAATGGACGACGGGACAGTATTTTTTGAAAATGTTTTTTAGATGGTGATTTATATATAAGGTGCGAATATTCGTAATTTCGTAATTGCGATTTCCCGCCAAAACAGGTCGTTATATGGTATGAGCGTCTATTAATATTTTAACAAAGTTTTGATGGAAGTAACGCCTAAAATAGAGAAAAAAATATTATACATAGCCACTTCTCTGGTTCCACGCATCAACTATATATATTCAGTACGACCCTTTTTGTGCGCTTAGGAGACGGGTGCTTTTAAAGCGTCCGTTTGAGATAAATCCGTTTTTGTAAGCTCCTTTTATATTTTTTACGAGGAATCTTTTGAATTTGATTTTTGAAATTATTTACAGATAAGTATTACATATTCATTACTATTCACACAAAAACAACAGGGAATTTAAAAAAAAAGAAAAATTCCCACTCTCACGGTAGATTTATACAAGATTAGTCATCTCCTCAAATTTATATGAGATAACCAACCGGTAAGCAGGAATTTAAATTAAATCCAAAATCACTTTTACAGAATTTTGGTTAAAGTCAATTTTAAAAGGAAGTAAGTCATCATCATCAATCCATGATTATGAGATTGATTGTGTTACCTCCAAGCTAAGCGATCGGCTGCCAGTTCACGTACGCCTTCCCATGCAAGGTCCACGTCTCATAGCTCTGACGTAAACTACCTACTAAGTAAATAGTTCACTTAGTAACGTTAAACTTATATACTACTGCTACTACTCTCCCTATCCGCACCCAATGGTGCATAGGGCACTGCATCGGTACACGAAGTGCAGTGTATATTGATCATTTTATTTCGAGAAGGAAAGATGATATTTATAAAATTATATTGTGTGATATAATAATTGGAATATTGCAATGTTCTAAAACTGCTTTTTTGAGTGAATTATGTTTTTTACTTAGTCATAAAATTATGTATTTTATTTGCCTTACGCATCAAAAGTGCTGTATACTTGTTTTAAGCGTTACTGTTTTCAGTTAAACTGCAGTATTTGAGTTATATTTAAGAAAAAACAGCTTATCTCTACGGTCTTTCAAACGTATTCAGTATTTTTTTTATTTTTTTTTATTATTATTATTATTATTATATATATTTTTTTTTTAACCACCTCAACAGGCCAGGAGGCCCAATTACAAAGGGGAATAACGTCACAAACAACACCCAGGCTTGAGAAAAATCACTTTTGATTTTTGTGTTCTCACCGGGAATCGAACTCGGAACCTCCGTATCGTGAGTCTAGCGTCATAGCCATTACGCTACGTAGGCCACCTTTAATGCTAAATCATTATTTTTCGTATTTAAAAAAAAGAAATTCTAAATAAATGAATTTGATAATTCAACCTTTGGGGTTTAAATATTAAAATTAAATAAACATAATGTAATGTTGTTAGAATAGAAGAATTTTAGGCGTGCGGTGGTTTGACTTTGTAAGGAGCACAGAGGTGAGGCAACGGTCACAGCAACCCTTGGTATCTACAGTCACCCGGCGAAGGCGTTTCGGCTGGCTGGGCCATATTCTACGTATGCCTCCCGAGAGCCTTAACCATGCTTGCCTATTTTACAAGGCATCAGGTTCTCGGCGTCCTGGTTGTCCACTGTTGACAATTCGTCGGCAGTTTGCGTCAGAGCTGCGGGATGTGGACCTGACCAGGGAGGATGCATGGGAGCTGGCGGCCGATCGCTTGGCCTGGAGGCAATTCGTGGGTTCCATATGCTCCACATAGGGAGCGGATATGGTATGATGATGAATGACATAGTGAAAATTTATTTGTACTTTCAGATTTTATTACCAAGGTACATTAATATTGATGTATATACATATATCAATTAAAAAAATACGTAAGGGTTGATTATCATTTTGAAATTTAATATTGCCAATAAGATGCGAAATGGATATCTCAGATATTTTTATTTATTTCGTTTGTTTAAAATGGATCCGCTAAAATTAATAGCACTAATAAATACAGATTATTATCACTAGGTTCATTGTTAAAAACGTTTTTTTAAATCAGGTAAACGTATTTTTGGTTTCAAAAGTATTTTTATAGCATTTAACTGTATTTAATTTCGCTAAAATATTATCTATAGGAATTTATTCTCAAGCTGTGTAGCTGTAAGCCTCGTGAAGTTGATTGAATTAGCTTAAAAGTAGAGTAAGTAGGAGTAATGCCCACTTTATATGAGACAGTTTCTTGTTCAGAAAACTACACAGTTTCTTGTTCAGAAAACTGTGCAGTCTGTCAAACTTCTGTCAAAAAACACGCTAAATATGTGTATTTTTGAAACGCGATTGTATGTTATTATCGTATGTTTGCTCTCAGGAAATTGTATATTTAGCTAATAATGTGTAAATATGTTATTGTTTTTTTTACGTATTTAAAAGCATACAATAAACCAATGTCTATTTAAACGTTTACATAAAAAACATTAACTGTCATGTCAGCTTAAATCTGACACTAGCACACAGTTTTTCATGCAGTTTTAGCTTTATACGGGACCGTTTTCAGACTGCACAGGAAACTGTGTAGTAAACTGCGCCATATAAAGTGGGCTTAAGCATCTTTGTGCAAGTCCATACAAGTTGGTTTTTCTAAGTTTCACTTGCAGGCTTAGTTTCATACGTAGCACTTGTACATACATACATAGTCAGCGGTAGATACAATAATGTATCAATTTATGTATTTAACATGATCTGTGATTGTGATATACTTATTTTTATTTTGTAACATGAATGTAAAAATAAATGGAAAAAATCGTCCGTATGATTTGTTGTTTATTTTCTTGTTTATTTTAAGTTGTTGCTGAAATTTAGATCGAGAAAAGCCAGAGTAAAATTTATGATCTATTATTATCGGCAGAGGTAAGTATATTATTCAAAGGTAAATGTAATTTGTAATGTCAGTAAACATGATTTTTTTAATTATAAGGATTGAATACTCTCCTTCACGGAAGTGTAATAAAAAGCGAATGAAGCAATCCTGTTCATAATAAATAGTATGTTCATCATTATTATTATGTAATGAAACAGAAACCAAAACAAATATTGCGTTTTATCTGAGCCGTATAATTTTATTCAGTTCTAGATAAGTTTTATATAAGACAAGACATGAAAACTAAAAATAATTGTTCTCCTGATAGTGAAAGCAAACCGTAAGTTTTATTATTTATAAATGAAATCTGTAAACGAGAGCCAGGAAGCCTTGTTTTTAAAATCATAGTTTATCTGGAGACGTATTTTAGTTATATTTAGCCGCAGTTTGCTGTATTTCTCCAACTTATTTAGCCGCAGTTTGCTGTTTTTCTCCAACTTATTTAGCCGCAGTTTGCTGTATTTCTCCAATTTATTTAGCCGCAGTTTGCTGTATTTCTCCAATTTATTTAGCCGCAGTTTGCTGTTTTTCTCCAACTTATTTAGCCGCAGTTTGCTGTATGTATTTCCCCAACTTTATTAGCCGGCTAAATCGCTAATTTGTAGTAAACTATTATTACAGTGATTCCTCCAAGTAGTTAACACATGAAGCAACGGTTTTTACTTCAAGTTTGAATAATCTTTCAATGTTATCGGATGAAACGTTTGACAAACTCAGAATAAAATGTATAAAAAAACCGAAGATTACTCAATGCGCCTCCATATTTCTTATATATACAGAGCTTGAGGAATACAAGAATTTGAGTATGTAATGAATGATAATGCTCTTAAAAAATTTGAGTGTATTTTTTTTTTTTAAACTTTTGTAATTTTAGATTGAAAGATGAAATCAAAAAAGTCAAAGAACCATTTTTTTTGGGCAAATATCACACTGGAGCCAATGTGGATGGGAATATTTATATCAGCAGGTTTCGATGTGGTGGTTTTCAAGAACCTGTATATTGAAAGGGCGTGCTTTGTCGATCTGGGATATGCCGAAAATGTTTGTTTCGTGGAAGGGCCCCTTGATTCATCCATAGAAGTAAGTATTCATTATTTATCGTAGAATTTAAAAAAAAGGTAAATGAAGTCCTAACTATGAAATTAAACAACTTTTGTTTTAAACTACTTTATTATTTTTTAATACGCCAACCGGTTTCGGAGACACTACTCCTTCATCAGGGCTTTGTATAATAATAAAATTGTCTGAAAGAAGAATTAGTTCAACGTCTGTTCTCATAAATCTGTCAACTTTGTATTTATAAGACGACGCCTCCTACGTATAATATCGTAACCCACAAATCGTCGATTTTGAGTTTTTGGTGGATTTCGTCTGTATTTAACTATATCTTTAATTCTACCAAAACAATAATAAGGGCTTTTTTGGGGCGTAATTTGTCGTATCTACAACCAATGCATATGAACGAAAATATTTTCAAATGCTCCTCCTGTAAAATCGCATTTTGTGGGTTACGATATTATACGTAAGAGGCGTCGAAGTGTCTACTTTAAAAAAATTTTAAACCAAAAAAAAAAAGGGGGAAAAAAAAAAAAATTTAAAAAAAGGGGGGGCCCCCCCCCCCTTTTTTAAAATTTTTTTTTTTTAAAACCCCCAAAAAAATTTTTAAACCCCCAAAAAAATTTTTGGTTTTTTAAAAAAAATTTTTTTAAAAAATTTTTTAAACCCCCCCAAAAAAAAAAATTTTTTAAAAAAAAATTTTTTTTGGGAAAAAAAAAACCCCCCCCTTTTTTAAAAAAAACCCCCCTTTTTAAAACCTTTTTTTTTGAAAATTTTTTAAAAAAGGGGGGCCCCCAAAAAAAAAAAAAAACCCCCTTAAACCCCCCCCCTTTTTTTTTTTCTTTTTCCCCCCTTTTTTTTTTAACAAAATTTTTTAAAAAAATTTTTTTTTAAAAAAAAAAGGGAAAACCCCCCCCAAAAAAAAAAAAAAAATTTTTTTAAAAAAAAGGTTTTTTTTTAAAAAAATTTTCCAAAAGGCCCCAAAATTTTAAAAAAAAAATTTTTAAAAAAAAAAAACCCTTTTTAAAACCCCCCCCGGGGGTTTTTTGGGAAAAAAAAAATTTTTTTTTTCCTTTTTTTTTCCGGTTTTTAAAAACCCCCCCCAAAAAAAAAAAAAAAAGGGGGGGGTTTTTTTTTTTTTCCCCCTTTTTTTCCAAACCCCGGGGTTTTTAAATTTTCCCAAAATTTTTTTTTTTTTTTTTTTAAAAAAAACCAATTTTAAAGGGAAAAAATTTTTTTAAAAAAATTTTTTTTTTTAAAAAAAAAAAATTTTTTCCCCCCGGGAAAGGGGGGGGGGGGGGAAAAAAAAAAAAAAAAAAAGGGGAAAAAAAAAAAATTTTTTTTTTTTAAAAAAAATTAAACCCCCTTTTTTTAAAAATTTTTGGGTTTTTTGGAAATTTTAAAGGGGGAAAATTTTTAAAAAAAAATTTTTTTTTTTAAAAACCAAAAAAAATTAAATTTCCCAAAATTTTAAAAAAAACCCTTTAAAAACCCCCCCTTCCCCAAAAAAAACCCCAAAGCCGGCCCCTTTTTTTGGGGGGGAAAGGGGGCCCCCCCCTTTTTTTTTCCAAAAAAAACCCCCTTTTCCTCTTTAAAAAAAAAGGAAAATTTGGGGTTTTCCCCAAAAAAATTTTTTTTTTTTTTAAAAAAAAAAAAAAATTTAAAATTTTTAAAAAAAATTTTTTTTTTTTGGGTTTTAAAGGGGGGAAAAAAAAGGTTAAAAAAAAATTTTTTTTTTTAAAAAATTTAAAGGGTTTTTAAATTAAAAATTTTTAAAAAAAATTTTTTTTTTTAAAAAATTTTTTTTTTTTTAAAAAAAAAAAAAAAATTTCCCCTTTAAAAAAAATTTTTAAAAAAATTTAAATCAAAAAAAAAAAAAAAAGGGTTAAAAAAAAATTTTTTTTTAAAAAAAAAATTTTAAAAAATAAAAAAATTAAAAACCCCCAAAAAAAATTTTTTTTTAAATTTCCAAAATTTTTTTTTTTGGGGGTTTAAAAATTTTTTTTAAAAAAAAATTTTTTTAAAAAAAAAATAAAAAAAAGGGGAAAAATTTTTTTTTTTTAAAAAAAAAAAAAAATTTTTTTTTTGGGTTTTTGAAAAAAAAAATTTTTAAAAATTAAAAAATTTTTTTTTTTTTTTTTTTTTTAAAAAAATTTTTTTTAAAAAAAAATTTAAAAAAAATTTAAAAAAATTTTAAAAAAATTTAAAAAAAATTTAAAAATTTCCCAAAAAAAAAAAAGGGTTTTCCCTTTTGGGGGTTTTTCCAAAATTTTTAAAAAAAAAAAATTTTTTTTTAAAAAAATTTTTAAAAAAAAAATTTTTTTTTTTTTTTTTGCCAAAAAAAAATTTAAAAAAAATTAAACCCCTTTTTTTTTAAATTTTTTGAATTAAAATTTTTTAAAAAGGGTTTGGGGTTTAAAAAACTTTAAAAATTTTTTTTTTTTTTTAAAAAAAAATTTTTTTTTTTTTTAAAAAAAACCCCCAAAAAAGCGGAAAATGCAAGAGAATCGAACGAAAACCAAACTGTGGTTGCACTTTTTTTGTGATTTCCTATAGATAAATGATACAGGCTTTTTTTCATTTTCAGATGGCTATCTAATTTCGTAGATTGTTGTATATATTATTGAATATTATAATCTATAGAGATCTCCATATATGTATACTCCAGGTACGGCACTGCGTCGTCCGACATGGGTCCGTCCGTCTTCGGGGGGTAAATATAGTCTCTTTTTCGATTTGAAACACTGTTTATACAGTAAATGGCCAGAAAATTCGAGATACAGTACAATTGAAAACATTAAAAAGGAAGTTAACAATAAAACATGGTTAAAAAATAATACTTAAAACTACACAAACTAGGCACTCGCCTTTAAAAATTAAATACCGATAGCTTCCGCTATCCTCAAACAGCAGCACTTAATAGGCAGTCCGGCTCCTGACAATTAACCTGAAGCACTAACGAGAGCGTCCGCTATCCGCAACAGAAGCACGTCCCTCCTGACACTGATCAAAAAACAATCATAGCTTCCGCTATCTTCAAACAGAGAGCACTCCGGCTCCTGAAAAATCACAAAAAACACTAACCCAAAAATACTCTAATATGGGTATTTATACACATATTTTAATCATAATAACAGGGAAGGTGGTGGGGTTAAAAGCATTCAAATTGTATACCTACATTTGACAATTCATAAGGGATTAACAATATTGGAAAAGATTTTAAATACATAATAATAACCATTTTTATAATTTACCAAAAATTCCCGCATTAACATTACCCCAAATCCATTAAGCTCACCTTTGACAATAAAATATTATATCCAGGTATGTGTATAAATACCCTTTCACATAAAATTACTAAGGGAACGCACTAACATAATAATTGTTCCTGGAAAACACCAAAACTTTATAGAAACAGTTTATAAAATAAATCCACAAGTAAATATTCCAACATAATTAAAATAATGTAAATAACAGGGTTTTGTAAGGAATTACCTCTTTACCCGCCAGGTAGTTTATTTAACGCCCTTTCTGGCAATTTACTGTGGGTCTCTCCGTAAAACACATTAATATTTCATATTCATTTGACGAACGCATTATTATCTTTTATAGATTAAAATACCTAAATAGTAGGTATTCAGCTAAAATTTAGTTTTGGCCTGAACATAAGACAAGACATGAAAACTAAAAATAATTGTTCATCTCCTGATAGTGAAAGCGAACCGTAAGTTTAATTATTTATTTATAAATGAAATCTGTAAAGGAGAGCCAGAAAGCCTTGTTTTTAAAATCATAGTTTATCTGGAGACGTATTTTAGTTATTTTTAGCCGCAGTTTGCTGTATTTTTCCCAACTTATTTAGCCGCAGTTTCCTGTATTACTCCAACTTATTTAGCCGCAGTTTGCTGTATTTCTCAAACTTATTTAGCCGCAGTTTGCTGTATTTCTCCAACTTATTTAGCCGCAGTTTGGTGTATTTCTCCAACTTATTTAGCCGCAGTTTGCTGTATTTCTCCAACTTATTTAGCCACAGTTTGCTGTATTTCTCCAACTTATTTAGTCGCAGTTTGCTGTATGTTTTTCCAACTTATTTAGCCGCAGTTTGCTATATTTTCTCTAACTTATTTAGCCGCAGTTTGGTGTATTTCTCCAACTTATTTTAGCCGCAGTTTGCTGTATTTCTCCAACTTATTTTAGCCACAGTTTGCTGTATTTCTCCAACTTATTTAGTCGCAGTTTGCTGTATTTCTCCAACTTATTTAGCCGCAGTTTGCTATATTTCTCCAACTTATTTAGCCGCAGTTTGCTGTATTTCTCCAACTTATTTAGCCGTAGTATCCTGTATTACTCCAACTTATTTAGTCGCAGTTTGCTGTATGTATTTCTCCAACTTATTTAGTCACAGTTTGCTGTATGTATTTCTCCAACTTATTTAGCCGCAGTTTGCTGTATTTCTCTTACTTTATAAAGTGGCCCATACAATTTTTAGCCAGATAATTTCTAAACAACTTTTTAGTGAAAGGATTTTCATTTGAAATTTTCAAAAACGTAATTACACTATATGTATAATCGCAGCGCTTCATTTACAAGGCAATATGTAAGCTCAATTAGTTATCTCCGCTCGCTAATTTGTAGTAAACTATTATTACAGTGATTCTTCCAAGTAGTGAACACATGAAACAACGGTTTTTACTTCAAGTTTGAATTATCTTTCAATGTTTTCAAATGAAAAATTTGACAAACTCAGAATAAAATGTATAGAAAACCGAAGATTACTCAATGCGCCTTCATATTTCTTATATAAACAGAGCTTGAGGAATAAAAGAGTTTGAGTATGTAATGAATGATAATGCACTTAAAATTTGAGTGTATTGATTTTTTTTAACTTTTGTAATTTTAGATTGAAAGATGAAATAAAAAAAGTCAAAGAACCATTTTGGGCAAATATCACACTGGAGCCAATGTGGATGGGAATATTTATATCAGCAGGTTTCGATGTGGTGGTTTTCAAGAACCTGTATATTGAAAGGGCGTGCTTTGTCGATCTGGGATATGCCAAAAATGTTTGTTTCGTGGAAGGGCCCCTTGATTCATCTATAGAAGTAAGGATAAATAATTTATCGTAGAATTAAAAAAAAAAGGTAAATGAAAGTTCTAACTAATCAACAGCCCCCCGAACGAGTAGTAAATGAAAGCCCCACAATTTCTCTAGACTATTTTAAAGAATATTCTCAAATAGATAAGTATTTTTCAGTTCAGCACAACTCTACCGATTTTTTCAAAACAAACAAACGAAATAAAACCCTTATATACCTACCAGAACAAAAACTGCAGTATTTATTTAAAAATATTATTTAAAATAAATGAATTATTTAACAACATTTCAAGTGTGTCCAAATACTTGTAGACCAAAACTCCATTTCAAACTTTTTGTCTCTGTTGAGATGTCATATTGAATTAATTAACAATTTCACCATTTGTGCCAATTTGAATGATTAAATTTCTGTAAAATGAAAAAAAAAATATGGAAGAAGCACTCACTTTGTACTTTTAATAATTTATGTTCCTATGAATAACTCCGTCCGCCTCGTAGCACAGTGGTAGCGCTATTTACATGTGATTTTAATATTAATATTTCATATGTGATACCCTGGACTGGTACCGAAATATATAAGACTGATCGTCCTACCTTCATGTGACAAAACGATCAAGATACACTGCACTTGGTGTACCAATGCAGTGCCCTATGCATGATGCGGATAAGGAAAAATAGTGGTAGTAGTAGTAATGAATAACCTGCATTTTCGCTCCAGGTCGAAGCACAAAAAGTGATTTCATCAATATCGGTGATGAGTTCCTTAATATCCGGAGTAATAACCTGTATCCTGGTCGTCTTCCTGGGTTCCTGGAGTGACGCCAGCGGGCGGAGGAAGCCGCTCATGCTGGTGGGGTTGGGGGGTGGAGTCGTGTCGTCCCTCAGCACCTTGCTCGTGCTAGCACTGCAGGAACTTTCCGTC
Organism: Micrasema minimum; assembly: GCA_022494985.1. Lineage (NCBI taxonomy): Eukaryota > Metazoa > Arthropoda > Insecta > Trichoptera > Brachycentridae > Micrasema > Micrasema minimum. The sequence continues at coordinate 24,246 of JAGVSP010000321.1, forward strand.
GTTTGGGTCATCTTCTTGAGGGTTATCCCCCTCGCCTTTGGAAGCTACGCGCTCCTGGGATTGTCTGCCTATAGCTATTTAGGAGATGTGAGTTTTTTCGATCAATTTTTAATATTATTTTATTTAATCATCCTTGTATCAATATCAATATGTCCGCCTCGTGGTGTAGCGGTGGCGCGTTGGGCTACCATGCAAGAGGTCGCGGGTTTGATTCCCGATAGGGGTCAATATGAAACATTTATTTAAATGGGATTTTCGATTAAAAACTTGGACTGGCGACGGCGCTGAAGCGTAAAACTGATATTTTTTTATTGTATTACTTGTATTTAAAGTGTGTACATAAAGATACATATAATTTATGGTCCAGGTCTGCCAAATAAGCTAAAAAGCTGAGTATTGGCAGACCTGTTATAAATGTGTACAACATACATAATATACTAAGTACATCTTGCCTTCATGTAACAAATTATCAAGATTCACTCCACTACGCAGTGCACTATGCATCATTGGGTGCAGATAAGGGAGAGTCGAAGTAGTATCATCATAATAGCCGTATGCCGTACGTACCTTTCATCATCATCATTCCTCTAATCTACCTACCTATAAATATCGGTGCGATTGAGAGAGAGCTGATGGCATTATTAAACTAAAAGGATGTTTCCTTTTTAAATAGATCTTAAAATAAATAGGAGAACAAGAATTTATTCAATTTAGTAACATAAAAAAAATATACATTATTAGATATTTGATGTTTTAGAAGTTAGTACGTAGGTTAAGAAGTTAATATACTTTGCCTAATCCGCACACAATGGTGCAAAGGGCACTGCATTGGTACATAAAGGTACCTATTGCATAGAAATTTGTATCTTATTCGAGTGTAGAACCATTTTTGTTAACACTGTACCTCATCTTTTATTATGTATCAAATTCCGCTACAAATTGGTTTAATAAACCACCGCTAGAGAGTGCTATAGGGCGTAAAATAATGGTTTTTCCAAGGAGGGTTGAATAAAATATTATATAATATTTAATACATAATAAAATATTTAATACATAATAAAATAATATATATAATATTTACATTTATATATTCAAATATTTTTTATAATTTATTGGTCGTTATGATTTTTACTTTGATTAATTTTTGAGTTTATTACACCACCTTATTATTATAACAGTAGAACATCCTTATAAAAATACAATAATAATTAATTAGATGATTATTTTGATCTTTTGTTTTTTTAAAATAAAAAAAATAATAATTATGTTTTCGAGTTGATATTAATTAAAAATGAAATTAATTTTCTTTATGGATGATATCAATTTTACTAAATAAATTATATTTGATAATGATTTGAAAAAAAATATTTAAAAAAAACATCTTACTCAAATTTCTCGAGAATTATAGGTAAAATAAAAATTAAAAAATTTACAAAATAGACTCCAAATAAGATGTAGATTCACTGGTTTCCCGCTTGTACCTACATCGAGTTTAGTTACACGATGTATAATAGGTTTTTTGAAAATCAAAAGCTTGTCCATTCTGCCGTCATTATTTTTTGTTGATTTACGTTTCGTAACTAAAAACGGTCTTCAGAGAAATCGGTAATCTCTTTTCTGTAATATTTATGTAGTATTGCATGGAAGGATTCAGCTATTATGATAGTCAATTGGGTGATCTTGTAATTCTTACTTGTATTGTGTTTGGTACCTAATGGGCTTAAAAACCAAAACTTTCTGTGAATGCAGAAAAATAAAGCAAAAAACCCACAAAACCATCAGTACAATCCGTTTGTCAATCGGATAATTAATAAGCGAGATACAATTATTTGTTTTTATTCCGCATACGACCTATGACGTCACCGTCATACAAAATCTTTACAAAACTCAAACTTTAAATGATTTTATCTCTGTTATTAACCATCCGATTAATAAACGGATTGCACCGATGATCTTGCGATTTTTCGTTTTATTTTTCTGCATTCACAGAAAGTTTTGATTCACAAGCCCATTATGATCTTTTGAAAGATCTCTACCATTTACTCTAAATTATATTGTTTCTACTCACCATATTCTTTGTTTTGAAGATGGCAGGATATGCATGTGCCGAAAAATGTTTTTTTCTTTTCAGATTTGCTATAAAACCCTCAGAAACCCGACAGTAGTGATGGGACGTAACGGAGCTTCAATGTACATTTCCATGGTGCTTGGGTCATACTTGGCTCCCGTTTTGTATAGAGAAATAGGATTTTCAGGAATAACCGCTTTATCATTTTCATTACAAGTAAGCATAAAATATTTAAATAACAATTTTTTTAATTCTAAATTTTTAAAATTAATAATAACAATAATAATCGGCTGACTTATGTAGCGCCATTTTTGTGAAGAATCACCTCAAGGGCGCATTACATTAATTAAAGATACCTCCTGTTTAAACTAAGCTTCTAACGGTAGAATACATTACTGTAAATTGCGCAGTCTAGGGCAATTACGCTTTCTGGAAATTTAGTAATGTAATGAATATTTGAAATTTTTCTGTGAAAAAAAAAAATCAAACAAAATATTCCTCGTAAAAAAAATATTTAAAAATGGAGCTTATAAAAACGGGTTGACCGCAAACGGATGCTTTAAAAGCACCCGTCTCCTAAGCGCACAAAAAGGGTCGTACTGAATATTTATATTAGTTGATGCGTGGAACCAGAGAAGTGGCCATGTACTTTTTTCTATTTTAGGCGCTACTTTCATCGAATCTTGGTTAAAATATTAATAGACGCATCCTACCATATAATAACCTGTTTTTTGGCAGGAGTTTATCAATAAATTAATTTTTCGTACCTACCTAAGAAATAAATTACAATCTAAAAAAAAAAATGGTCCCGTAGTCCATTGCGTATTCGTGATGACTTTTTTTCTTCATGAACCCATTTTCACACATTCGTATATAATCGTTTCACACATTCAATATATAATATATATATATATTTCCAGATGTTTTCCCTACTTTACGTGTATGTGGTAGTAACGGATGTCAGTGTGACGGACACATTACCCAACATGTTGGATCTGTCACTACCGATTAAAGCGTTCAAGTGTCTCTTCAAGAAGAGGGAAGGATACAAACGACAAATTGTTATGCTAATGATTCTAATTCCAGTAACAAACACGCTGATTGGCACAAGTACGTAAGCATAATAAGATTGGGACGTGGCACGTAGAACTTACTTGGGAGGATGCACGGGAACTGAGACATGTTAAGGTGTTAATATCATTGGCTTGGAAGCAGTTTGTGGAATCTATGTCGTTGGCTTGAAAGCAGTTTGTGGAATCTGTCATTGGCTTGGAAGCAGTTTGTGGAATCTGTCATTGGCTTGGAAGCAGTTTGTGGAATCTATGTCATTGGCTTGGAAGCAGTTTGTGGAATCTATGTCGTTGGCTTGGAAGCAGTTTGTGGAATCTATGTCATTGGCTTGGAAGCAGTTTGTGGAATCTATGTCATTGGCCTGGAAGCAGTTTGTGGAATCTATATGCTCAACATAGGGAGCAAATATGTAATAATGATGAGATTCGAAATATCCTTTTTGAAGCATCCTTTTTTATGTCTGGTTAACGAAAGATATATCTACTCTATTATTTAATCATATTTAAATTATTGCAGATGAAGTGGCAATCAGATACCTGTATTTGAGAAATACATTTTTATGGTCAGAAATGGAATATGGTACTCTTTTAGCTATGCGACTCTCTATCAACGCAATCGGTGAGTTTTCAGTTTCAGTTTCAGGGACACTTGAAAAAGCTGAAAGCTGAAATATTAAGCTGGAATCAGAATAATATCTGCGTAGAATAAAATTTTGAACTTACGTAGCTAAACTAATTTCACGATTACTCACAAACGAGGAGGACTTACGCTGTCACGTGTGACCCCCGGCTGTTTCTCCATACGATCGTAATTCTCCATTTTCTCCATGTAATTTAGCACCAGAAGAATGATTTTTTCACACGTTTTAGATATCGACCCGAAGCGTGTTTGAATCATCTTATCTTATTTATTATATTTATTTCTCTCCCCTAAAAATCAACAAAAATTTAAGACTAACGCGAACACGCTTTCTATATGTAAAAATGTGTAAAAATCATTGACACCAAAAAAGTGTAGAAAACATGTAGAAAATCCATTAAGAGTTATGGCAAGTGGTAAGTCCATATCTGCTGATTTTTTCATTTTGACAAAGAAATATACATTTATTATGCCAAATTACATTTTAAATTTCTGCTTACGCATTCTTTTTTGTAGCTGTGATAACCGCTTTAAATTTGAAATTGCAGGCATTTTGCTTATTGTGAAAGTTTTCAAGGAAAAAATGAAAATGCGAGATGAAGTGATTGGATTTAATTATTCTTGTGCAAAACGGAAATAAGTAGAACAAAAACTAAGACAGTAGAAAGATTATAATAAATAGTATTAATTATAATCTTTTTTAACCGGTTGTGGTTTGTTGTTTAGAGTTGCTGACCCTGAATTAGAAACTGTAGGTTCAAATCCCGCTCCACTCCTACTTTCTGGCACAGGTTATTTCCGACTGCCTATTTGAAAGTAGCACTGAAATTGTAGTATTTAGATTTATCATAAGAACTCAGATGTTTCTTATTTTAAAATAAAAAAAAACATATTTATCCTAAAAAAACGATAGACATTATTAAACTTTTGTTGCCAATACTCTATAGACCTTTTTTTAACAAATGAAAACTTAGTGTTTAGTAGGAAAGTACCAATTACGTATTTTTTCTTTTTTTACTCCTTTTTCATTGAGCTTTTTAACACAAGTCGCAATCTTCACATTTAAAAACACGCGACTGCTTTTTTATTTTATTTTCTATTTTACTTCGACTGTAACACCTGTTTATATTTCTGGGGTACTGCCAGCATGGTGTGTCCCATTCATCGTTTTAACGGATGCATGATTTATTTTTAAAGTTTTTTTCTTTAGTTCTTATGATATACTCAAATATTTAAATTTCGGGCTGATTTCAATTATTCGTATATATAACTGTGTCCAGAAGCAGGACATAGTTGTGCTGGAGTGGGATTTGAACCTAAAGATTCTAATCCGAATACCCCAAATCTACCAATAGACCACAACCCGGTTCATAACTTATTGTTTTTATATAACTGCTTTCAGCTACTCTTTTTGGACAGCTAAATAGCGGAACCAATTACCGTTGAAAGACCGATAATAAATAAACACATCAACCAGGATGAACAATGGGTAAATTATTTAGGGATAATATGTGAATACACGAAGTAACAAAAACTCGATTGTAAAACCTGGAAACTGGTGAATCTGCATCATATTTTGGACTGAAAATTTTTTTTTCTCTAAAGAAAAAAAAACTTTCGTAGGTACCTACCAAGTAAAATTGCAATAAATTTCTTAATTAAAAATGCGATTTTTTATTGTGTTTTCTTTTGGGATAGTATCGATCGACTAAATAAATTATATTTGATAGCAATTTTAAAATAAAATCGACTTCGTACACATTTTTCTTGAAAACTATGGATCAATTAAAAAAAATAATACAAAATCGACTTCAAATATGATGTAGATTCACTGGTTTCCCGCTTGTACATCGAGTTTTGTTTACACGGTGTATAAAACATTTCTTCATACCCAATGTAATATTTTAAAAGTATTGCATAGAGTACATAGTAATTAGCGCAAGCAGCTTCTGATTCAGAATAATTGGCATTACGGTAGGCATTACTTTTTCAGGGAAGATTTACAGTGTTATATCCATATTGGAGATGGTGGTGTTTCTTTTTTCCTGCTATGCCGCTGAGTAATTACATATATTCCAAAACATTATCCGTGTTTCCCAAGTTGCTTCATGTTGATAAGTGTTTGTGGGGCAGCTGTTCAAAAATCATCAGCTATACTCTCATCATCAAACTATCCAAAATGGAGGCCAAAAGAGAAAACGCATTGATAGAAATGCAATTTTTAAAAACTGAAAATTTTTGTAATTTAACAAATAACTAAATAACATTTATGCTATTCTCTTCTTTAAATTTACTCGTCTTGTCTGATGGTGATGGTAAATGACTCCGCATAACTCTGCTGTGTCTTCATCCACCTGAACTAGTGCATGTTTCTGCAGTCACTTCCAAAATTTCCAACTGATGGTGAAGACAGTTCAATGATCAAGCCGCTCCAACTTGTTGGACCTTATCGAAATCTCATCCAAAATAAAGTGTGGGTCTGTAAATTGACGATTTTCTATTATATTTTTAGGCATTTTAGTACCCGCGATGGGATCACTAACGTATCTGCATGTAGATATTTCGCAGTTGTGACTTGTGATGCTTATCTGACGGTCTAATGAGATTCTATGTACCGATTACTGTCTTATACGCGAGCTACGAGTTACGAGTATAACCTACAGGGATGTAACAAAACTCGATGTACAAGCAGAAAACCACGTGAATCTACTCATATTTTGACGAGTCGATTTTTTGAAAATATATCTTTTTTATTTTGACCCTTAGTTTTTCGTGAAAATTGAGTTACGAAGTTATAATAGTATTAAAAATATCATTGTATATAGTAGTCCAAAATAAATACTATGCATTAAAGAAAACGAAAGTAAAAAAAAACCGTTTGAATAATGCCACCACTTTATATGAGACAGTTATTCTTGTTCAGAAAACTACACAGTTTCCTTGTTCAGAAAACTGTGCAGTCTGTCAAACTTCTGTCAAAAGACACGAGGGGGTCTATAGCTAAATGTGGTATTTTTAAAAACGCGATTGTGTAAGTTATTATCGTATGTTTGCTACTCAGGAAATTGTATATTTAGCTAATTATGTATATAGCGATGTTATTGTTTTTTTTACGTATTTAAAAGCATACATACAATAAACCAATGTCTATTTTAAACGTTTTACATAAAAAACATTGGACTGTCATGTCAGCTTAAAATCTGACACTAGAGCACACAGTTTTTCATGCAGTTTTTACCTTATACGGGACCGTTTTTCAGACTGCACAAGAAAACTGTGTAGTAAACTGCGCCATATAATTTTACTTTAATCTGTCATACTTGTGAAAACTTTCGTGAGAAGAAAAAAATTTTTTTTTTCTAGCTCAGATTAAAAAGTCATATTACACAATTTTTGAGGCCTCAAGGACGTCCATCGATGAGATGGGTGGACGACATCAGGAAGCCTGCACTGGAAGACAGTGGATGGGGGCGGCGCAGGATCGGGAGGAGTGGAGACGGCAGGGGGAGGCCTATGTCCAGCAGTGGACCCAAACGGGCTGAAGTGATTGATTACAAAATCGTCTCCAAATACGATGTAGATTCACCAGTTTTCGGGTTGTACGTCGAGTTTTGTTACACCCTGTATTTCAGTTTTCAGGGAGGAATTAACTACGTAGTAAATACTGAACTTGGTTTGATATCATTACCGATTTACATACAGTGATACCTTATCATGTATATTCCTATATAAGTAATTATTTATCCTAAAAAAATAATAAATATAACATTATTTTCATATTCATATTTTATGTTCTGTTGACTCAGTTGTCTAATACAGATGTTTCCAATCAAAATGATTTATTTTTAATTAAATAAAGAGTATAAAAAGTTATCTTTATTAGTTTTTTTTCTTATTTGGGCTTACTTAAAAAAAATATGCTAAATGATAGCAGAAATGCTGGAAACGTAATGATTTTTTATTAATATTATGTGTATTTATTTTACAAAGGTAGGTACGTAATATTTAAATATATGTAAAGAAATACTTTCTTCAGCGCCATCTGTGGAGTGGGTGATTAAGTGCAGTGTTGGTAAAGCAGTGAGCTGTAATCTGTAACCATAGAGATGGAATAATAATGGAGTTGGTGAAAAATTGATTAATTAATAATTAAGACTAAAATAATTATAGTTACAGACTTTTAATATCGTTTGTTTGTTTTTTCAGGTGATTTACTATGGCTTATAATTTATTTATCTTAAATTGTTTGTTATTTTTCAAGTATAGTAGAATATCACTTGGTTAAATGATTTCCTTTCAGAGTTCCAAGTTTTAAATCAAACCTAAAATAAATATAGAAACGGGATTAATTTAACAAAACGTTCAGAACCTCTGTAAAGAGCTGATTCTATTATTACCTCAGAAAAGTAAACTTTAAACTGACTAACGATATTCTCATCAGCGAAGAGAGTTTAGTGGGTGTGGAAGTGTGTTTAGTTCTCGTATGAAGAGACCTGCGTAGTTTAGACGAGCCGTGATAAGTCAACATTAACTGATAAAGTATCCAAATATAAGCTTAAAACAAATCAAGTTTCACGTTTAGTGCCAGATACAACGTAGAAACATCAACATGAGTGGTGAGTTGGACTATCTTATCTATAAAATATATTAATTAATCCTTAGATAGCTGATGATTTTTACGCCATCGAAAAAACACGTAAAAAATATGTGTGTAGGTAACAATTAAATATATGTGTAAAGAAAAATAGTATAGCATACTCCCCACCTGACTCACGTCCGCTTTCCCATTCAAACTCCTCCTCAATTTTCTCCCTGGAATTAAACATTATTATTATTTTTATTTTTATTTCTTTAAAAAAATCTTATAAAACATACTTGTATTATATTCCCAGGAGTTATAAAAAACTCATTTTTGGACCGGTATTATTCACATTTTAAATTACATATTGCACAATCAAAAAGACGAATAAGAAAGACGATATTCAAAATTAAACACATTCAATCTTAATCCCTAAACATCATATCTATCAATAAAAAACTGATTTAAATACAGATCTTTAAGGGCTCTACTATGTGTTGCTTTATTTATTAGAGCAATGGTTTTTTCACACATTTTAGATATCGACCAGATGCGTGTTTGTATCATCTTATTTTTTAAATATTTTATTTGTTAAGGGAGATAAATCAATTTATCTTCCAGGAATACGTTTGTAAGGGAAGCGGCCGCGAGTCACGTGGTGTAGTATGCTCTAAAATAATTATCAAAATACACTGAAATTGGTATATCAATGCAGTGACCCATGTACATGTGTATGTAGGTATAATTACATATGTGTGAAGTAAAGCAGCTTTTCAAATTATCAAATTAACACTTGGTGTATCGGTGCAGTGCCCTATGCACCAGTAGGTGCAGATAAAGTAAAGTAGAAGTTAAATGGAACAGTAAATATGTATGCGTAGAAGTACAATAATTATTATTGCGTAATTCTTATAGGTTTTGAGCGACTTCGAGATGATTTACTTTGAGAAAATGTCGCTATATGAATTGATTATGAGTAGGAGCTTGATTATTGTCTTTCCATATTAATATTAGAAATCGACAAATATACGAACATATTTGACTGTTTGTACCACTTGTGTATAAGTAATACATAAAAAAATATTATACTGGAATATTTGAGGTTAAAAGTGGTTAAAGTGATGTTCGAAGTTAAAAATTCTGAATTCGTGAACGTTTAACTGCGCCCCTATTCCGGTTCTAGTAGGTAACAGGACTTCTGCGCATACGAATTCAGTACAAAATCGTATGTGTGCAGTAGTTCGACAAAATTAACAGAATCGCTCGGCTGCTGTTTTTTGTAAAATTATCAACAACATTAAAATAAGAGATTTATTGGGTTACTCATACGAAAATAAATGTGAATTATGCTTATTTTTAATAATTTCATATGTAAACGACTGCGTTAGAAAGTAGGAAACGAGTTGTGGTAGAATGGTTTTACGAACTCACCTTTTCATAGACTTAATAAAAAAATGTTTTATCTTATAATAAGAGTATAATCGTTTGATCATCTTGCTAATATATATTAAATGATACTCTGAATTTTGATCAAATTTAAATGATCAAAAGGCACTTTGATCAATCTTGGGTATTAGGGATGCTTTACTTATTATTGAGACTTCTGTCCTATTGAGGTAGTTAAAATAATATACGTTCTTCCATTAAATTATTGTAATAAAAAAGTTCATTATAAGCTCATTATAATTGACATATAAATACGATGATTTTTTGGATAGAATATGAAATATAAAAGTAGTATTTCTTAACTGAAATATACCTACATAGATACGCTATCACGATTTTAAAGTAATTTTGTAAATATGGCGCCGGATGGCGTGATAAACCTCTGATAAAATGGTTGGCATAATCGATTAAAGATAACGATAAAATATACGTTTTCTGGTTTTTTTATCTAATGAGATTAAATAATAAGTACCTTTAAGGGATCGTCAATAAATATAAATGATGTCACATACTTAAATCTATTTTTAATCGCTCTGCGCCATTTTAAAACGTACCCTTTTATGAATTTTTTTAATAGGTCATAGACAATATACACTTTTTTACTCAGAAGCTCACATTACTTCTAACATTTAAATCATTTGCAGTTCACCAAAATTAGATTTTTTGTAAAAAAATTATAACAATTTTGTAATATTTTTCAGTTACTGGTAATTGAATATATTTCTTTATAACAACATTTTGAATGTGTACAAATACTTGTAGACAAATTACTGGATTATTCCCATGCTGGGCTAATATCAGATATTATTGATATGCCAACAGAGACAGAGAAACTCTGGAATAGATGTGGATTATCTAGGCGTTTACAGGGCTTATGAACTGTCATTGGCTGGGCCACTTGATGTATTACAACATTCCCCATTCCGCCCATCAGCTGATAACCATACATGACAAATTTCGGAACATCTATTATAATAGTATGAATTATCCTGCCACGTTTCACTTTACAAGTGATTTTCTCACAAGTAATACATCAAGTGGCCACTTACCCCAGCCAATGACAGGTCATAAGCCCTGTTAATGCCTAGATAATGCACATTCGTTTCCAGAGTTTCTCTGTCTCTGTTGGGATATCAATAATATCGAATATATTTCTCTTCAAACATAACTCAAATTTTTATATAAGATACACGATTTAAGTGAATTGGAAATTCATTAGTTATATGTTGGGAGTTGGGACAATACGAGTGTACTCGTTTACGGAATAAGGCCAAGTTTGTAGTTTTAACAAAGAGAGATACTTACTAGAAATTATTTTTTGATAATTAAGCTTTTAAAAGTTTATCAGATATAGGAAAGACCTAGCGCCAACACTAGTGTCTATGTCTTAGCAATATGTATTTTTTTTGTTACTTCAATGCCGTGCTTTATGCACCATTGAGTGCGATAAGAAACACTAGAGTAGTAGTAACTTTAGCTGTCGTAAGTACCGCCATAATTATTTTTAAATCGGTTACACTATTGCCAGTAAGTTGCATATAATTAATATTGTTAGATTGCTAGTCATTGTTAGCTGAACAATGTATGAATATGTGTGTATATTGTAAGAATGTATATTGTATATTCTTCATGTGTATGGTAAATAGCTTGTATATTATGACGTAGTTATGTCAATAAAGACTCATCGTGACAAATGTGTTCTGAAACTTTTGTTTCTAGACTGCAAAGTCATAAAAATTAATTATTATAATTATTTATTAAAACAATTATTTTTAAATAATTGGTCCACCGGTTTCGGAGAAACCACTCCTTTATCTTCTAATAATATGTGTTGAAAAGTTTTTATGTTTATTTTTCATACTATACATTGTAATTTAAATATTATTTATTTGCATCACTCATTCATTATGACGTAACACATATTTATTTTTACTGATCATGTTCAAAGCATCTTGCTACTGATACTGAATCACAGAACTGTCGGTGACAGCCGATGGCGTATTTATTAAAAGGGCACCTTTCTGGAAGTTTCTGTGTACCTACGCGTATCTGGAACGTTTTAAATAATTCTAACGTAATCGGTAGACAAAAGGGTAAATGAAAAATAGTTTTAAACCCTCTGTCGAATAATGGCAGTAATTTTTTATCTGTTTTTCTCATCTTTTTTTCCCCGAGGTTTTGTTTTGTTTTCCAACCTGAATGTTAGTGGAAGAAGTTAAAACAAATATTGTTATCTTTTCTTACTTAGGTAATATGATAAACTACTTACTGCTACAAAATATTGTTCTTCAAATTTATTAGTAAATAGGTACCGTAAAACGGCTATTTGGAAGTGAGAGATTATAAACTTTGTCATGTTGTAACACTCAAAAGCGTGAACGCAACCTTCAGTATTGTAATGTGGCTGCGTTTGGGTTGCGTTCACGCTTTTGAGTTACCAATTAGCCCCGCACTTTCCAAATAGCCCCGTTTTACAGTATACATTCTGTACCTTTTTGTACGAGTGTCATGGATGAAATGTTTCTAAAAAGCGTCTTGAATTCAGTACTTAAATAATTAATATTCATATTTCAATAATGTATCATGTTCTAGTCTTTTGTTGTACAAACTCTGCCTGCCTGGCATGTATAGGTATACTGAAACTAATTACATAGTATATACCTATATTGTAAATAGATACTTATACAAACAATAACTATGTAGATGCTGGTGTAGTATTATTTTTTATAATAATTATGGAATAAAACACACTGAAAGTGGGTAGCGTACTGCATCGGTATATCTTGATCATTTTATTTCATGAAGGTAAGATTATCAGTCATACGCTTCAGTACTAGTCCAAGGTATCACATGAAGTATTCATATGAAAATCGCATGTAAATAAATATTTCATTTTGACCCCCTACGGGAATCGAACCCGCGACCTCATGCACGGTAGCCAAATGCAATTCCACTATGTTACGAGGCGGACATTACTACCAAACAAAATTGAATAAAAACTTGAGTCACAGAAAACAAAATATTAAACATTTGAGTCATAAAGCGATATGAATACTTAATATTTAAATGATGCGGCATGTATCACCCTTTCTAGGATGTTTTGCCTAATAAAAAAATACATATTTACCTATTTGATGAAAGAACGGCTAAAAAAATATTGATGCGACTGTGCCTGGATGTAGAAGGCGAGGAAGGCCGAGAAAGACATGGCATGATCAAGTAAAACAAGTGCTTGAAAGTGGGCATGTAAGAAGTCGGAATAATCGACGTGCGTGCATGAGAAGATGTATGAATGTGGAGGAAGCAAGAGAAGTATGCCAGGACAGAGTGGTGTGCGTTCTATCCTCTCTGCCTACCCCTTCGGGGAAATGGCGTGATGGTTAGTTAGTTAGTTTTCATATTTACCTACGTAAAATGGGCAAAAAATCCGACTGCATTTTTTAAAATATAAAAATCAAGCACCTTCAGTTATGTTTTGTAAATATTGTTCATGCGGGTAAATCTTTTATCCAGGTTCACCACCTCCATCTTGGAAACATCCAACCATCCCTTACGTACCCATCTCCTACTGCAACTACGACCCTGGGTTTTCCTTCCCGGCTCCAAAGCCAAGATTCACCCCTGACGGCTACCCCCTGAACCCACCAAACACCTGTGACCCAGAAGACTTCGGACCCAACCCTGTTCCGTTCGAAGTGCCTGAGAGTTTTAAGTACGTTCACAAGGCGCCTCACTTTCCACCGGACGCCCCTCCCCCTGGGTTTGTCTACCAACCCCAGTTACTAAGCTACCCTCCCCCCCAGCCCGCTGTGTGTTATCCTTCTTTGAACCCCCCGAAGACGACTGAAGCCACGGCGCCTGTCGAGAGCGAGGAAAGGAGTACTGTGGCGGAGGGAGTCGAGAAAAGTAAGTTTGCAAGGAAATGGTCATACTGTTGTTCTTTGTGAAACATTCATTTAACATAACTAACTGAAGGTGCTTGGTTGGATAAGTTATTGAAAATAAAATAAGACGGGAGCATGCCATGTTGCATTGGGAATATGTAAAATAATCTTCAGTCCCCAATTTACAGTGTTACGGTTTATGTATAATATTAAAAAATGAATACACCGTGTAATAAAACTTGATGTACAAGCAGGAAACTAGTGAATCTACATCATATTTGGAGTCAATTTTCTCAAAAAAAATTTTTTTATTCGACCCATAGTTTTTTTCTTTTTTTAGGTTCGCCTCGTAGCATAGTGGTAGCGCATTTGGCTACCGTGCCTGAGGTCGCGGGTTCGATTCCCGTAGGGGGTCAACATGAAAAATATTTATTTACATGAGATTTTCATGTGTGATACCTTGGACTGGTACTGAAGCGTAAGACTGATCATCTTGCCTTCGTTTAATAAAATGTTAAAAATACACTGCACTTGGTGTATCAATGCAGTGCCCTATGCACCATTAGGTGCGGATAAGGGAAAAAAGAAGAAGAAGTTTTCGAGAAAATTGAGTAAAAAATTGTTGTTTTTTTTCGATTTTTTCAAATTATTATTAGATATCATTTATTTAGTAAAATTAATACTATCCACAAAAAAAAACTAATAAAAAATCGCTATTTGGGCAAGTTTACTTAGTCTGCGGTACCTATGAATACTTTTGTGAGAAGAATATAAAACAAAATTCATGCTCAGATTCTAAAGTCATATTACACACTCGACTCCAAATATGATGTAGATTCACTAGTTTTCGGGTTGTACTACGAGTTTTGTTACTCCTTGTATACAGGGAATGTTTAGATAACCTCTGAGAAAAATGTACGATTTCCTGTGATTACACTAAGGAGAAAAGGGCCAACCACCACCCTAAAAGAGAGAGTTCTGGACCAAGATTACAAGCATATCTGCGTCGCAGTTGTGACGTGTACAAAGTACAAATAACTTGTGCTGGCACTGAAGCGCATGACTTCATGTAACAAACGATCAATTATCACTGCACATGATTTACTAATGCAGTGCCCTATGCACCATTAGGGTGAGAATAGTGAAAAGTAGTAGTAGTTTCATGTAGTATTTTTGTTTAAGAATGAACGATAATACTAGTAGAAATTGTTGACATTTTATAGTAATATCTAAAGTAATTTTTTTTTTTTAAATGCACGATTAATAACGATTAATAATTATTATAATTAATAACGCACATGTAGGTATTCTGTGAAATTAAAGTTTGCGCTGTGATGTTTTGAACTGCATCATTTTCCTGCTAATTATATTAAATTCACATAAAATACTGTATTTTTTCTTCAGAATTAAGATAAAACAATTCTATACTTGGATACCAATATGAGTTAAAATTTAAAATGCTTTAACTCTTATTATTTATCTGGTAAACAATTTTTTTTATCAGATTGTGATAAAGATAGGCCATGAAACAACATTTATACTGATTACTTACACTTTTTTTTGCTATTAGGCACGTAATCATTTTATCTAATTAAAGGTTTGGCTGTAGAAATTATTAAATCAAATAATTAATAATATTACTTGTGTGTATAGGCAAATAAGACCATTACTAATTTAAAAGATAATCACACATTTTTTATAATTCCTAACATGAGCGTATTTTTTATATACTCAAACTAATCCTTTTAACAAAACCATTAAAGTTTAAGATAACCAATAATAATTATTACGAAAATAAATTTCCAAATGTTTCAGCATTTACGATTGTGGCGTTCATAAACAGATAAGATTAATCCTTCTGTGTGTTTTACAGATAACATAAAAATATATGTAAAGGTATCAAATAATGAACAAATTTATGTTAACAGTGAAAACCATATTATGATGGAAAATCTTCTGCATTTACAGAAAGTGCAAACACGTTTGTCAACTTTCTAAGGTCGCACAAGTAAACTGAAATTCAAAAAATATAGGTACGACGAGGTAAGGATGTTAAAAAAAACGATTGTAAGGAGATACGACGTAAGCATATGGTATATTTGTGTGTCAGCATTTACTAGAAACTGTTAGAACCTCACCAAACAAAGCGTCTGTTTTACATATTGTCACAACGGCTGTTGTAGGGACATAGCATTGTACCTCTTTAAGTTTTTGTATGGGAAATGTTCTTAGAGCTTTTTCCTAATCTTCTATTTTCCTTGAACTTGGCGAACAAGGTTCGAATGGCTCACACGGTGCTAATGAGCCAGGGGACAATTTTTTTTTAAAAAAAATTTTTAGATGGTGATTTATATATTAAGTATGAAAATTATTTTTTTTGATTTTTTAAATTCATATTATGGCCGTAATTAATTTTTAAAATACCGTAATCGCGATTTCCCGCCAAAACGGGTCGTTATTTAGGTATTATGCGTCTATCAAATTTCGAGGCATTTTAACCAAGTTTTAATGTAAGTAGCGCCTAAAACAGCAAAAAAGTACATAGATACTTCTCTGGTTCTACGCATTTTTGTGCGCTTAGGAGACGGGTGCTTTTAAAGCATCCCTCCGCCGTGAATCCCATAAACAGGAAATAGCTTTATACAACGTAACCACTACGATAATATTTCTAAAAAAACGATACAAACTGCATATATTTTCATACAAACGTGGAAATGTTCTTTTACATCTGTCATAATTTGGTAAACATAACCTATGTTCATAAATGCAAAATTATTTTAGAATGTCATTCTACACGTAATAAGTCTGAAGTTAATTAACTGTCAATTTTTCAAGGAAACAGTTTGTTTAGCTGACACTTAGTTGATCAAACTACTTATTGTATTGTATTGATTTATGAACGTTATCACCGGAAGTGCCATTTTACCTAAAATTTGCCCTGTTTTTATAAGCTCCGTTTTTTAGTATTTTTTTACGAGGAATCCTTTGAATTTTAATTTTTTTAATTTTTCACAGAAAATTTTCAAAAAATCATTACTATTCACACAAAAAAAAATTACGGAATTTAAAAATATTGGAGCGTAGCCCATTACAAAAATTGAAAAACTTACACCTTATAAAAATATAAAAAACCCTATATACTAACTATTTATGTTTATTTTTATATTATTATTTTTTAGCTTACCGTTGGGTTGGAGCCAGTTGCTCAGATTGCAGTATTCCCGGAGCACTCCTGGTGGGGTGTGATGCTGACGGGGCCGCAATATACGCCGGGAGGGCTCACCACATGGGAGACCTTATTCCCTGCAAGGTCATTCCGAGCAAGACTGTCTCCTACATCGCCTACGGAGGGGAGGAGATCATCAAGGACCAGTTTGAGGTAACTAACAATTTTTAATACCGCTCTCCAAGCTACGCGAGAGACCTTGTCACATG
The DNA here is from genome assembly GCA_022494985.1 of Micrasema minimum. Lineage (NCBI taxonomy): Eukaryota > Metazoa > Arthropoda > Insecta > Trichoptera > Brachycentridae > Micrasema > Micrasema minimum. The sequence continues at coordinate 41,368 of JAGVSP010000321.1, forward strand.
CAAGGTCGTTCCGGACAAGACTGTCTCATACATCGCTTACAGACAGCAGTACACCAAGGACCAGTTTGAGGTAATTAACAATTTTAGCACTGCTCTCCAAGCTACGCGAGAGACCTTGTCACATGCAAGGTCATTCCGGACAAGACTGTCTCATACATCGCCTACGGAGGGGAGGAGATCATCAAGGACCAGTTTGAGGTAACTAACAATTTTAATACCGCTCTCCAAGCTACGCGAGAGACCTTGTCACATGCAAGGTCGTTCCGGACAAGACTGTCTCATACATCGCTTACAGACAGCAGTACACCAAGGACCAGTTTGAGGTAATTAACAATTTTAGCACTGCTCTCCAAGCTACGCGAGAGACCTTGTCACATGCAAGGTCATTCCGAGCAAGACTGTCTCCTACATCGCCTACGGAGGGGAGGAGATCATCAAGGACCAGTTTGAGGTAACTAACAATTTTAATACCGCTCTCCAAGCTACGCGAGAGACCTTGTCACATGCAAGGTCGTTCCGGACAAGACTGTCTCATACATCGCTTACAGACAGCAGTACACCAAGGACCCGTTTGAGGTAATTAACAATTTTAGCACACTGCTCTCCAAGCTACGCGAGAGACCTTGTCACATGCAAGGTCATTCCGGACAAGACTGTCTCATACATCGCTTACAGACAGCAGTACACCAAGGACCCGTTTTGAGGTAATTAACAATTTTAGCACCGCTCTCCAAGCTACACGAGAGACCTTGTCACATGCAAGGTCGTTCCGGACAAGACTGTCTCATACATCGCTTACAGACAGCAGTACACCAAGGACCCGTTTGAGGTAATTAACAATTTTAGCACCGCTCTCCAAGCTACACGAGAGACCTTGTCACATGCAAGGTCCTTCCGGACAAGACTGTCTCATACATCGTCGGAGTTCACCAAGGACCAGTTTGAGTAACCAAATTCAGAATATGAATGCCTCTATTCAAACTATGTTCATCAGAGACCTTGCCCCATGTCATTAATATTATTATTATGGATATAATTTATATAGCGCTGTTTTCGTAAAAATATACCTCAAGGGCGCTTTAAATATTGAATTTAACGGCTCGGGAAATTTAAAGTGAGTAAAAAACTCAATTTCTGAGTAGGAAATACCATTATCAAAAATTATCAAAAGATCTTGAGAACATATAGGTCTTAAGTTTCTTTCGAAACATCACTTCACTCTCACAGTTGCGCACTTCTGGTGGGAGAGCATTCCAAGCCACAGGGGCCCGCAACCGCAAAAGCGCGCTCTCCAAACTTTGTGCGCTGATTACGGATCGGTACTAAAACCCTGCCTATAGCTGTAGATGTAGCTGATCAAAGTGTGAGACGTCTTTCAGCTAGTTCATCTGGAATGCAAAGCTCTTTTAAATACTCTGGAGCGGCATCATGCATGGCTTTGTACATTAGCCAACAGAGTTTGTATTCTACCCTTTGTGGAAAGCGCAGCCAGTGCAGTTACTTTAGCCGTGGAGTAGCATGTCATGTCATTCCTGATAAGACTCCTACAGGAAGTCATCAAGGACCAGTTTGAGGTAATTCATAATATTTGTAAACTCTATCTGAGCCGGAAGGTTTACCACGTGGAGGATATAATCATTTCCAAGGTCATCCCAGACAAGGCTACAAATAAACCCTGTAAGAAAAAATATGTAGTTTTCGGAATATACTTCATACATTTCGCTCAAAATCACAAATCTCTTACAAGTTTTCCTTGGTTATACGAATGTATTTTGTGATTTTATGTTTCACCTTTACACTGCGCATTCATACTGTATTTTCAGTTTTCCACAGTAAATAATTTTGATTCAGGTTCTTGTTCAGGATGAGGTAGAATCATCTTCGTGGTGTTGCAGTCCTTGTTGCAGTGGGGTAGATATTCAATCTTTTCTCTGTATTGTGCACATCATACATGCTTTCCTGTACGTCCCGTGTCCTATTTCTACCAACATATATCGTGTCATAATGGTCAACTCAAAAAAGACGTGACTGCAAGTCAAAATTATTTTGTTTACCCAAAAAATTGCAATGATGTTTGAGGGAATTAAAATAGCATTCGATAATTGCTTAAATTTTTTATGAATAGCCCTATACACACATTTAAATCATATCCTCTCCCTACTAACATGCAAACTCGGGTGAATTTTTCCTATGTTTCTATTCCTTTAGACTCCTCCAGATTTCCTTCAGAGTACCTCTTTATTTCCTTTCTTCCTGCACTTGACACTGGCAACATACTCCATTAATAAAAAAGAAATCTATTTTGTTTTACAAAGAAATAAAGATTGATTTATCTTATTTTCAGTTCCGTTGATTACAAACTGAATATTTATTTATATTAATATGTAGGTACGAGCTTTGATTGATATTTAAATCAACAACATTTTGAGTGTGTCCAAATACTTGTAGACAAAAATTGGATTTCACCCATGAGATGTCAAATTGTAATTGTTAGCCCGTAATAGGTGAAATCCAGTTTTTGTCTACAAGTATTTGGACACACTCAAAATGTTGTTTATAAAAATTAGCTGATAAAAGTTATAAGCATAACGAATTGAAGAGTCATCTTCAGGCGTTTCCTAGTAGGTGATATAATTCGGTAAGAATTTTACTTGCAATCATAAAGGTTTCTGCTAAAATGCTTAGCAATTTTCTCAACGGATGACAGAGAATGCGAATGAAGCGTCACAAATTGTGATATTTTATCAATGATATTATATCATTGTATTTTATCAAATTTCTAAAAACGTTAGGCCATTTCTACGTCTTTTGTTCGTCTATCATTATTTTAGTATCTGTCCATGTATTACGTGTTTTTTGTCTATGTGTTTCTTTTGTGTTGTTTTTCTTTACTGTTTTGCTAAAATGCACTTAGTTTTTACAGCGGTGTGGAGGAGGGGGTAATAATCTGGTACTATTATCGAGACTATGAAATAAATTGTTGATCAATATTGAATTCTTTATAAACCACGTCAAATTTATTTACATACACATAAAGAAACATGACAAAGATAATTCAACAGTATTAAAATTATGATCTAAGGGTAGGTAAAAAGGCTAGAAAAATCATGTTTCCGCACGTGACCGAGAACGCGGCTCACAAAAATGTGGTGGAAAAATGTTTTTTTTATTTCATGGTCTACGTCGGCAAAGTCGATCGTTTAAAGGTTGCTGCGTCCGTTGCCTCACTTCTTTGTTCCTCACAAAGTCAAACCACCGCGCACCTAATATTCTTCTAAGACACCTATTCATAAAAATCAGAAGTCTGCTATTTTGGGCCCTGGTTAGGTGCCATGATTCGCAGCCATAATGTAGAACAGGTGTGATGCAGGCGTTATGAAGGCGGATTTTGTTTTAACCGAGTAAACATCCGATTTCCAGACAGCTTTCATACTGTTGAATGCGGCGCCCGCTACTCCAAGCCGCACACCCAGTTCTTTCTGAAATCTGCCATTTTCTGTCTTGAAGAAAAAAAATTAAAACCTTATTCTGCGGTCGCATTTTAAATTTGCCGATAACTTCATCGTACGCAATAATAAAGGACATTACACAGTTTTTCTAGCCTCAGTACCCCCTTTAATTTGTTCAAGATAAAATTGTGTTTCTAAATTCTGAAGACATTTACAGTAAAAATAAATAATAATGTTGTTATAATTAAATAGTATTCTATGACAATAGTTCAAAAAATCTTATTTATTTGTAGGTATTTTCATTTCCATGTCTTTATGAAGAACTCCTTGCTTTATATGGAATGTTTTTTATAGGTCCTCGTGCAAAACACACTATCCTGGCAGTGGGCCTCCAACGGAAATGTTCCTCCCGGTGCAGTAGAAGTTGGCAACACTGCCGATGGCGAGGTTCTGTACTTTGGCCGTGTCAACCGAGATGGAGCCGTAACTCCAGGAAAGGTAATATTACTCATTTTTTTCTTCTAATTAATCAATCGATTATACCGGTCTCCACACGGGTGGTTGTAATTACTAATAAATAATGATCGGGGTAGAAACTAACATCCCTACCACTGTTAATTTGGGCCGACTCTGGTTGGATTGGGTGATGGAAACAATGACAATTATAATACATAAGCCGAGACGGTGGTAGGGGTACAATGAAAGCATTTGTTCGCGTACATAATCGTAAATTCATCCGTATTTTTATCACACTAACAATCTTAAAATCGCGGTTTAGCTTGTTTGAAAAATCGGTAGAGTTGGCTGGACTGAAAAAAGACTTAATAGTCTTTAAAGCAGTCTAGGGAAAGGGTGGGGCTTTCATTGTAATCGATTAATTAAGCAATTAATTTGATATACTCAGTATCTCGGTTTTAAACGTTTTTATCCAAGATGTTTTAAAGTTGTTCGCCTCGTAGCATAATGGTAGCGCATTTTGGCTGCCGTGCGCGAGGTCGCAGGTTCGATTCCCGTAGGGGGTCATCATGAAATATTTATTTAAATGTGATTTTCATTTTTATATTTCATGTGTGATACCCTTGACTGGTATTACTGAAGCTTAAGACTGATCGTCTTGTCTTCATACAATAAAATGATCAAGATACGCCGCACTTAGCCTTCTTGACGAAGATATTTAACTTTTTTCAACGTCATATCAGCCAACACTGACTTGTCCAAGTACCTACTGCTATCTTGGCCTACCTAGAGGTGTCACTCCAGCATCAGCAGGTCTAGATGCGTACGGGGTTTTAACAGATACATGTTAAGTTAATACTACACAAGCTATTTCAAAGAGAACTGTCAAAATTTTATGTTCCATTTGTATTTTGCAGTGAAACAAAGGCAACTATATCTCCCTTCCACTCTCGAATACATTTTAATCATTCTGTTTCCCTCTAACACGTTGAGATTGAGACAAAATTGTCTTAAGAACACCACGTGACTCACGGCCGCTTCCCATACAAACGTATTCCTCGATTATCTCTTTGGAATTTAACACTATTGCTATGTTTTTTAACACATTTTAGATTTCGACTAGATGCATGTTTGCATTGTCTTATTTTTTGAAATTTTTTATTTGTTAAAGGAGATAAATAAATTATTTAAAAAATAAAACAATACAAACACACATCAGGTCGATATCTAAAAAGTGTGAAAAAATCATTGCTTTAAGGCGAGGGTCCGGGGTCCCCCATACATTCATGTACGTCAGGGCAAAATTCCCTTGTACTTCATGGTTCATTAAATAAAAATGAAAAAAATATGACGTAATTATTAATTATTTTTTCTAGTGAATTTTCTGACTAAAATTTTTATTTAAATATTTCGTTGAATCACAATATAATTTAAAGAAACCCCCTGTTTTTAATAACATTTGATGCATAACACAAAAACAGTACATATTAGATTTAAAAAAAAAAAATGTATTAAAGAATACGTATATATCTAGTGCATTATCTGATTAAAAATTTGTAAAACATTAGTAGATTTTTGATTATTATATTAAATTCCGTAGATTTTACTATATTAAATTTGAAAAAGATTATCGTGAATTTTTTGTATACCTACGCGATGCAAATAATAATGAAACCAAACGGCGCGACGTTCGATCGGATTTTGGTCGTGTTTTAACGAGCGCTCATCCGGGCGCTTACTACATTTTACAATTAACAAAGGGTGCACCTAGTAGCCCCTTAATATTAAATTCCAGGGAGAAAATCGAGGAATACGTTTGTATGGGAAATCGTGGTGTGGTATGCTCTTAATCTTCCTAGGACATGTCAAGGAACGGAAGAAATTAGCCCATCTATGTAAAAATAAACATCATTTGGGTTTTAAATTACTCCGGAAAAACATGTCCAACCCACGCTAAGCATCTGGCTCCATACTCTAACTGTGCTCGCGAGAAGGGGTGTTCGGTCATGGAACGTATCTCTTTATTGCTCCTGTGCCACCACGTGTTCGCTGCTACGCCCGATCTTGGTCCAAGAATCATTCTCATAACGCTTTCACATTTCAAAGTAGATTTAAATACATTTTAAATAATCTAACCTAACCTAATAAAAAAAACATGACAAATTCACCCTCAGCTAACATAGCCGAGATATTTTTACTGTCGCCAGCTTAAATTTAATGTGCTCATTTTAATCAATTATTTTTATATTGCTGCCACCCTTAGTTATCCTGAAAAACGACAAAAATGAGAACTTCTTATTTTATTATAATATACCTATCTCACATAAAACCTTTACATTCTTTTTCAAAATCAAAATTGGAATTTTTCTAGAAAATAGTTTGAAGTAGGTATATTATGTGTGTGATAATTTTTTTCAAAGCTTCGTGTTTGTCATAATAACACTTCTGATGCTGACCTTAGGTGCAGCCTTAACTTACCAAGCAATATTATGATATTATGATATTACTGCTGATTATTATGTTTAACACTTTGCAAATCTATAAGTATGCAATATTAACTCAATTTATAACAGATCGTTTAAATAATCTCTAATTGTGATTTCCTTTTTTATTAACTAATCATTTTAATGGTATGTAAATGCCCATCGGGCGTACATGAAAATAAATAAATAAATACTGGATTGCGTTCTTTTAAAAATGTAATATATATTTTTTAATTTTTAAATAAAATAAATTTAACAAATACATTCTTAAGTATTAACATGTTTAAATTTTTCAGATCCAGCGAAGCCACGGCTGCTGCTACTTCCCATTCAATGGAGAGGAACTATCCTCCAATGACTACGAGGTCCTGGTTTCACAATAAGCACATACTAACCCCCTACAATAATATAAGCGCTTGTATGACATTATTTAAACATTAAACCTTTATAACAAAGCCAGAAGTAGTTTTATTTTCATTAGTTTTACAGGTATGTTTAAAAAACGTATATGAGGGGATTCGGTCTAAGCATACATATATAAAGTCGGTATAATGCCAAAGTAGCGATTTTGCGAAAATACTGCATAATAGGTTTTAAGTTTAACTCATAAACACATTGCGAAAATTCATTACCGATTGCACGGTATGGAAACAATTGTATTTTGTTATAATTTGACATCTTAACAGAGACGAGAAATTTAGAAGGGAATATGGATATCTAGGCGTTTTACAGGGCTTATGACCTGTCATTGGCTGGGTTATGTGACCACTTGATGTATTACAACATTCCCATTTCACCTAATATTTGATATCCATATCTGCCAATATACAGTAAAAATGGCGCGACGCTTCACATGTGAACACTCTCTGTCATCCATAGAAAAAAATGCTAATTATTTTAGCAGAAACCTTTATGATTGCAAGTGAGATTTTTACCGAATTATATCACCTACTAGGGAAACGCCTGAAGATGAATCTTCAATTTGTTATGCTTTTAACTTTTACTTTTGTTATAATCAATAGACTCCACAATCTAGGGCCTAGATTCTAGCAATAATAAGTTTATGCATACTGGCGATACATTCGATGTCAATTTTAATGCCTACAAGTTGGCACTTCTAAATTATTTCAAGGCCGAATGTATCGATTAGTGTGCATTCAATTTGGGTTTTAAAAGTTTAATGTTTTTAATGCAATGTTTATTTGATGCTGGATTTTTTTAACATTTTTTATGTATATTATGATTTCGTGTATTTGCTGTAAATATTTAATATGTAAAAGGCACTGAGTGCCGTTTTTTAAAAATAAAATAAAATAAAATAATTGAAATAGGTTCATGATTCCAAATTTCAATTTGAAACCTAACATCTCAGATTTACGTTTTGCAGATACGCATTTTTGGCATTGGAGTGACGATATGGTGCTTATGAAAGCTTTCCCTAAAGGCTGGTGTGCGAAAAAACAAAGCGTTTGTACTGAAAGTTTTGCTTAACTTGTGTGCATTGGTACACTAAGTGCAGTGTATCTTGATCAAGAAACACTGGCGAAAGGATGGGGCTTACGCTTTAGTGTTAACCCCATTTAATACGGAACAGAAAACTGTGCAGTTTTTTAACCAGACAGTTAATGTTTTATATTGAATGCTTTTAAAAACGTAATAAACAAGTAACATATTATTTGAATTTTTAGCTAGGTATATTAACAATTTTCCTGCGTGCTAACATACCATAATAACTTAGGATCGTGCTTAAAAAATATATATAATTGGCGTGTCTTTTTGACAGACTGTACAGTTTTCTGAACAAGAAACTGTACAGTTTTCTGTCCCTTATAAAGTGCGCTTTAGTTAAGGAACTAGATAGCGCCTTAGCGAGGCAGACCGTGTTTCAATTTTTGACCTTTAACATGGATAAATCTGTCTAAAAAAGTAACGAAATTATCGCAATAAAAAACATTTCATTTTCAACTTTAAAAAAAAATGAAATACAAATCGTATTTAAATCATGAGAAATTTCATTAGATACAATAAATATTATGTATTTGGATTTTCGCAGTTTTGAACATAACATACCTTTTTACTATGTTTATAATACGTATAAGAGCCTTTTACTTTTTTTGATCATTTTTGATTTTTTTTATTTTTTTAAAATTTAATTTAATTTACGGACTTTAGTCCATTTCATTTATATGAAAAGGATATATCCGAGATTTTTTAAATCGAAAAATCGAACTAAAACTAATTCGTTTTTTTTATAGACCATCAATGGATGCCAAATGTGGCATGCATACTGCATGCACATCGAAATGCATACATTTTTTACAGTTTATTTGGCGTTTTCGCAAAGTAATTTTAGTAAAAAATTGTAGGTGTCGTTGCTACCTAAAATAATGGAATTCACCAGTTAATAAATAATCATAAAATGATAACATTTTACTAAAATAATACGACTCCTAATCGCAATTATCAATAATTTGGTATTAAATATTATTACTTTATCAAACCGATATGGCCGCACCCAAAGCTAACGTAGCTTAGGTGTTATTACGAGTGCCATACGACTTTATTCAAACGTTTGTTATTATTAAGATACTTTAAATTAAGTAAAATATAAGGAACTTACTAATTGTCTAGTGCAGTAATCGTATAAAGTGTAAAGAAATAAATTGTAAGTAACATTTTGAGTGTGTCCAAATACTTGTAGACAAAAACTGGATTTCACCCATTACGGGCTAATAATTACAATTTGACATCTCAACAGAGACGAGAAATTTGGAAGGGAATATGGTTGTAATACATCAAGTGGCCACTTAACCCAGCCAATGACAGGTCATAAGCCCTGTAAACGCCTAGATATCCATATTCCCTTCCAAATTTCTCGTCTCTGTTGAGATGTCAAATTGTAAATTGTAAGTATTTTAAAATAATCATACATACCTACATAAATTGAGAACAAATATTAGGTCCTTACATATGAAATTGGCGTTTTTCCGTACTGGCAACTTTGATCTCAAATATCTTCTCTTTGGTTAGGAATCTGCAGGCTGCGGTGTTAGTGATAAAACTTTTTTAATCCACTTGAAGCAAATTGGGAAGGTGAAAAAGCTTGAAAGGTGGGTACCTCACGAATTGAGTGAAGCAAATCAACAAACGCGCGTTGACTGCTGCGTGCATTACTCAACCGGCACAATAATGAAGGGATTTTGAATCGAATCATTACCTGTGATGAAAAGTGGATCCTGTATGATAATCGGAAGCGCTCATCGCAATGGCTGAACCCTGCTGAACCAGCCAAACCATGCCCCAAGCGAAAATTGACTCCAAAAAAGTTACTTGTGAGCGTTTGGTGGACTAGTGCTGGTTTCGTTCACTACAGCTTTCTTAAATCTGGCCAGACGATTACGGCAGATGTCTATTGTCAGCAACTACAAACCATGATGGAAAAGCTAGCTGCTAAACAACCGAGGCTGGTTAATCGCTCTACGCCACTGCTGCTTCATGATAACGCTAGACCACACACTGCACAACAGACGGCTACCAAATTAGAAGAGCTTCAATTGGAATGTCTAAGACATCCACCGTACTCTCCGGACCTTGCCCCAACAGATTAATATTTTTTTCGAAATTTTGATAACTTCTTGCAAGGGAAAAAATTCAACTCCGATGGGGCAGAGTCTAAACCGACTTCAAAGATTTTATTGATTCCCGTCCGAATGGTTTTTTTAGTAAAGGGATCGATGAACTACCTATGAGATGGCAAAAGTGCATAGATAGCAATGGTACATACTTTGATTAAACAAATGTATTATATTAAAAAAAAAAAAACAAATTTATGTTCCTCCCGTACAAAACGCCAATTTCATATGTAAGGACCTAATATTATACAGCTTTTCCAAAAAAATTCCAAAGTGTTTGATGGTTTTATTTCAGAACAGACAATGAATTATGGCATCCGATAAGCAAAACATAATAAACATATACAACGACTATCGAGTAAGGTCAATGAACAAATGAAAAATTATATATATTGTATGAAAATCTGTGTTTTGTATCAAGAGTTTTTTTTCTAGGGGTCGACCATCAACTCAGTTGATGGGAAAACAAACGTGGACAATAGAGGTGATGTGATTAAGTCCATCAGCGACAACCATGGAAATATGTATAATGGGAATAATTCTCCTAATGACGGGAAGATCGTATTTGGGAATAATTCTGAATCTCCAAAGTCTGGAAACACTTCACATCTAAATAATCTTTACTTTAAAAATCCTTATCCAAAGCCACCTAGGCCAAACAATAATGAATTGAGGGCTTGGGTCGGTGACGAACCAATTTAAACTTTACATGTAACCTAAATAAAAAATTAAAAAATGAAGCATCTTAAGATGCACTAGGAATGTTCACAAAGGAAGTTAGTGTTCTAGGTTTTAATAGTTTTTGGATAAAGTGTATTTGAGAAAAAAAATACAGGATTGTTACTCTTATTGACTATTTTCCACATGATCATCCCGTTCAAGCATTGGGTAAGTCGTGGGCCGTAGCAAAAGTTTATTTAACGAACCTCCTTAAAGAAACCCCCTGTCAGGGCGGTTATTACAATAGCCATCGCATGTATATTTAGATCGGTGCACGGAAGATAAATATAGCCTGTATAGATATATTGATTGAGGTGGTATTTATTTAATAGAACTCCATATTATATTTTAAAAATCAAACTCGATTTTCAATCAAATTATTGGAAAAATTCAAATAGTTTGAAACAAAAGCCCTTACAAGGCGAAACAGCTGTCTCAGCCAAACAGATTTTTATTTAAAAATAAACAAATAGAAACGAAATCAAGTTTGACTCTAAAAATATGTAAACAAATTTAGCCGATATAGCCTTCTAGGCAAAAAGATCATAGCCGCGGTGTTGTGGGACAGAAAAGTCGTCATTTTTGTCGAATTTCTGCTTCAGGAGGAGACCATCAATGCCCAATGATGTAAGATCCTGAAAGGGAACATTCAAACAAACGGAGGGCTTAGCTGACGAGAGGAGAGTGCTTGTTGCACGACAACGCCAATCCTCACTCGGCCTTAGTTACCAAGGCGCTGTTTTACTTATTTTCTTGTTTCAAAACATCCCTCATATGCCTTTGGCTTGACACCTTCAGAATATAATTTGTACAGCTTCCCGAAGATACACACGGGAATAAAAATTTCAACAGACGAGCAGGTTCGGAGAGAGGTTCTGAAGTGGGTGAAAAAACTAGCGGGAGAGTGCTTCGAGGAGGGCTTGCTATCTCGGGAACAAAGCGTGCTTAGATTTTTAAAAAATATATTTTTATATTTTGAATTTTGACATTTCACAAAGCACGCATAGAGACAATTTACTAGGGAATTTTAGCCAAGTCGGTAAAACAGTTTGCTACGTAAATTTTTTTTTAAATTTTGATAAGGTTTGTTCGCCTGCACGGATAAAATACAGATATCGGGTTATCTTATCGGGTTATCAATTTTTGTTAGTGCAAAAATTGAGGTGAAATACTGCATATTTTTAACAAAAAATGACTATTTTCAAAGTGTTTTAGTACTAATGCAGTCATTCTTTAAGGAAATAAACTGTAATTATTTTTATAAACAATCATTAATAGACATTAAGTACCTAAAGACAGCTTTTGTTTTTTATTTACAATGTGTTTGTTGGTTTTATTTCAGACATGACACTGAAATATGGCTTCCGATAAGCAGAACATCTACGTATACAACGACTATCGAGTAAGATCAATGAACAAATTAAACATTTCATTATTTTAAAATAACTAATAAAACTAAACTTAAACTACTTGGTACATTTCCAATTTTATTAACCAGTTAGCACATTCATCCTGTTACGGGCATCTCAGACTGGTAACATGTTGTACAAGACAATAGTATAAATAACAGTTTTACAAAATAAATTTAGAAACTAAACACATGAAAAAGACAGTATGTGAGATAATTCAAAAACATAAAATATGTTAAATGTCAGTATTATAAAAAAGTAGGTAATGGCGAAATGGAGGGACAAGTTTTATTATACATATTGCACACGACCAAAAAACATAAGAAAATAAATATTATAACTTCTGCATCACACACCTGTTCTTCTCTATGGCTGCGAATCGTGGCACCTAACTAGGGCCCAAGACAGCAGAATACTAAGTTTTGAGAATAGGTGTCTTAGAAGAATTTAAGGTGTGCGGTGGTTTGACTTTGTAAGGAACACAGAGGTGAGGCAACGGACACAGCAACCCTTGGCATCTACTGTCATCCGGCGAAGGCGTTTCGGCTGGCTAGGCCATATACTACGGATGCCTCCCGAGAGCCTTAACCACGCTTGCCTATTTTACAAGGCATCAGGTTCTCGACGTCCCGGTCGTCCACTGTTGACAATTCGTCGCGTCGGCAGTTTGCGTCAGAGCTGCGGGACGTGGACTTGACTTGGGAGGATGCGCGGGAGCTGGCGGCCGATCGCTTGGCCTGGAGGCAGTTTGTGGATTCCATATGCTCCACATAGGGAGCGGATATGGTATAATGAAATAATAATAATTAAATAGATATATTAAAATAATTAAATCATGGAATTCCAGGAAGTAATGTCAATAAAAAAAACATAAATCAAATTAAAAATTATTTATCAAAATCTGTGTTTTGTATAAAAAAGAGTAATTTTCTAGGGGGCGCACATCCATTCAGTTGATGGAAAAACTAACTTGGACAATAGAGCTGATGTGATCAAGTCCGTCAGCGACAACCATGGAAATATGTATAGTGGGGAATAATTCTCCTAATAACGGGAAGATCGCATTTGGGAATAATGCTGAATCTCCAAAGCCTGGAAACACTTCTGATATAAATAATCAAAAACAAATAACGTCGAGCAGCATGCTCCACCCCATTGTTCCTTTGGGTGCGGTATCTGCTGGCTTTTTAAGTGGCGGTAAACAATCCATATCCTCGTAATAGAGGACCGGTTTTGAATTGGGGCCTAGACGCATTACAAGAGAAATTCCGACTTGGGGCGGTATCTATATACTACGCTAAACAAAAATAAACTTTACAGATTGCTGTGTACTTAAATAAAATCAGGAAGGTAAATCACGTTTAGTAAAATGTTTACTCTTTTTGAGATAATAAATTAATGTATCTTTTTAAATGAATTATTTTTCCTCTTTTCCTTTACCTGGGGTGCCAGTGAAGAAATTTACATAATATGCTAATGACAATGATTTTCCCTAAAAGTGATGAATTAGTTCTCAATGTTTGTTTATGCTAAGCACCCTGAACCTAAATACTAACCACTTCTCAATATTCAAACTATGTTTAAAGTTTTAATTTTAATAATGTATTGATTACAGAGGTCAGCGCCATATTAGGATGCTGTTTACGAACCCGGGAAAATCCATGATTGACCATTTTGAGAAAATTGCAAAAACCGATATGCTAATAATATGCGCTTTTCATTATGTTGATAATATAATTAGAGTGAAATAATTAACTTAATTTTGGAGTGTGCCAGCTTTTGGATTTCTTCTTGGCTTTTTTCGTCTTCGCAACAAACCCTAAATTTAAAAACAAAAAATCATCAGAACTAAGCCAGATTTGAAACAGAAAATTAATACAAATTATGAGTGATTATTGTGAGTATCATGGTACCTATCGTCTTGTAATTTTTCATTAAAATTTTTAAGTTTCTTTAAAGTCATACATCAACCAAATCAAATTTTTCGGTTGAAACATTTTTATTTCTAAAAAAGTGGCGTATTAGCTATTTAAAGCCATGCAATAAGTAGAAAATCCCGACCTTATGACCGTTAACGTACAAACCTTTTGATTTATTTTGCTGTAGTTAATAATATTTTTTTATACTTTTAAATGGTCTTACTCTTCAATTTGAATTCTTTGATTTCGACATTGAGGAAATGCTCTTTAATTATTTTATCAGTATAACTTTATTATGGCCGCTTTAGACATGGCCGCGTCATCACGCCAAAAACGCGTGGAATTTCAGAAAAGTACATCCGACAAATATCAATGTGATAAAAAGAGATGGCAAGAAAGATTTTCGCCAACGCTGCGCGCTGGCCAAGTCCATAGGAGGCATTAAACTAAACGGATTGCCGCACCCAAAGCCAATGTATCTACGGCTATAACCGAAGAGATACGGCTTCGTTTATGAGTTATTTTATTATCATTAAATACTTTAAATTAACTAACACTGTACGTATAAATACTCGTAAACTTAATATTTAACTGATTATGACGGATTATACGAAATTTACTATTGCATGTTTAGTTAAATAGATGAATATCGAGGAAAAATCGAGGTGATAAATATAAATGTAACAAAAAGTAATAAAATGAAATTAACTTCGAATTCAGTTTGACAGACAAAATGGCCGAATGCCGATCAGGAAAAGAGTTTTGGTACTACTGGAGTCATCTTAAAGGGTATAAACTGTAAGTATTATTATGAACCATCATAAATAGACATTAAACATACATTAAGTACCTATCTACACATATTATTAGGCAGCTTTTATGAAATATTTTCAAAGTGTTTGTCGGTTTTATTTCAGACATGACACTGAAATATGGCTTTTGATAAGCAGATCATCTACGTATACAACGACTATCGAGTAAGACAAATATACAAATTTAAAATTTATTTGAAAATTCGTGTTTTGTCTTTGTAAAGGATGTTTTTCTAGGGGGCGAACATCCACTCAGTCGATGGAAAAAATAGCATAGACAATAGCGGTGATGTGAAGAAAATTATCAGCGACAACCATGGAAATATGTACAATGGGAATTCTCCTAATCACGGGAATGTCGTATTTGGGAATAATTCTGGATCTCCAAATCCTGGAAAACCTTCAGACATAAATCATTCAGAGATCGGGTGTTGAATGTCGCCTACACTGCTGCAACCGCGAAAGATGCCGCCGCGAACATCAAATCAATTGATGAGGAAACTGACATAGACAATAGAGATGATGATGATGTGAACATATCCACCAGCGACAAACATGGAAATATGTACAATGGGAATTCTCCTAATCACGGGAATGTCGTATTTGGGAAGAAATCTGGATCTCCAAATCCTGGAAAACTTTCAGACATAAGGAATCATCAAGATCGGGTGTTGAATGTCGCATCACTGCTGCAACAATCGCGACTACTGGCGCCGCGAACATCAAATCAATTGATGGGAAAACTGACATAGAAAATAGAGATGATGATGATGTGAACATATCCACCAGCGACAATGATGGAAATGTTTGACGCTGCGAGTGTCAACCCGTTTGATGGACATAGACAATAGAGGTGACGTGAACAAGGCCAGCAGCGATAATGATAGATTTGTTTATAATAGGAATCCTCCTACTTGCGGGAAGGCCGTATTAGTGAATGATGAATTTCAATTTGACATCTCAACAGAGACGAGAAATTTGGAAGGGATAATGGATATCTAGGCGTTTACAGGGCTTATGACCTGTCATTGGCTGGGTTTTAAGTGGCCACTTGATGTATTTGCAACATTCCCCATTTCACCTAGTATTTGATATCCATATAAATTGTACATTATTTAGCAGCGTAATGGGTGAAATCCATTTTTTTTGTCAACAAGTATTTGGACACACTCAAAATGTTGTTTATAATGATGAATTTGTTATATATTTCCGGGAATGCCATATTATTGAATGTGAAGATAACTGTTTGTAATGGGCGAAACCTAGTTGCGGGAAGGCCATATTAGTGAATGATGAATTTGTTTATAGTTCCGGGAATGCCATATTAGTGAATGATAGAACTGTTTGTAGTAGGAAACCTAGTTGCGGGAAGGCCATATTAGTGAATGATGAATTTGTTTATAGTTCCGGGAATGCCATATTAGTGAATGATAGAACTGTTTGTAGTAGGAAACCTAGTTGCGGGAAGGCCATATTAGTGAATGATGAATTTGTTTATAGTTCCGGGAATGCCATATTAGTGAATGATAGAACTGTTTGTAGTAGGAAACCTAGTTGCGGGAAGGCCATATTAGTGAATGATGAATTTGTTTATAGTTCCGGGAATGCCATATTAGTGAATGATAGAACTGTTTGTAGTAGGAAACCTAGTTGCGGGAAGGCCATATTAGTGAATGATGAATTTGTTTATAGTTCCGGGAATGCCATATTAGTGAATGATAGAACTGTTTGTAGTAGGAAACCTAGTTGCGGAAGGTCATATTATGAATGATGAATTTGTTTATAGTTCCGGGAATGCCATATTAGTGAATGATAGAACTGTTTGTAGTAGGAAACCTAGTTGCGGAAGGTCATATTACGAATGATGAATTTGTTTATAGTTCCGGGAAGGCCATATTAGTGAATGATAGAACTGTTTGTAGTAGGAAACCTAGTTGCGGAAGGTCATATAACGAATGATGAATTTGTTTATAGTTCCGGGAATGCCATATTAGTGAAGATAGAACTGTTTGTAGTAGGAAACCTAGTTGCGGGAAGGCCATATTACGAAATGATGAATTTGTTTATAGTTCCGGGAATGCCATATTAGTGAATGATAGAACTGTTTGTTAGTAGGAAACCTAGTTGCGGGGAAGGCCATATTACGAATGATGAATTTGTTTATAGTTCCGGGAAGGCCATATTTGTGAATGAACCTTGTTCTTCAAAGCCTGGAAACACATCAGAATCAAATAATGTTAAATGTATATTGTTTATAGAGATTTAGTGAGTGGTTTTTTTTCTTTCACCTGAATTTTTTTAGTTAAAAGTACAGTCAATGTAAAATAAAAATGTCAAAGATAAGTGTTTTAATTTTTATGATTTTCTGGATATGAATTTGGAATGAAAGTAAGTACTCATAAACCGTTAACATTTCAATAAAAATAAGTTTCCTCCTAGAAGTACCTACTCTAATTTACTGATTTTTTTATATCCTTATTCCTTAGATACATAAAAAACTTTTTCATTACTACCACTTCTACTACTTTCCCTTTTCCTCGCCTCTTTTTAACTATGGCAGACATTTTTTGTACACAAGAAACATGATTTAAAAAATATACGAAAATAAACAAACGACTGTAATACATACATATTACAAATTATTTCAAATGTATTTATTATTTAAAGTAACTGTTTCTAAATTAATAATTTATATTTTCTCAATAATATCTTACATTTTGTAATGAATGCTCCTCCACCTAACCAAGAGTTCTTCTACGTATTTCTCTATACTGTTAATTGTTATAAAATATATGATGTATTAATTTTTTCAATAAAGCTATGATATAAAAAAATAAATATATGAAGACCTTCATATAATATAAAAAAAATATAAAGATACACTGCACTTTATTGTGTACCAATGCAGTGCCCTATGCACCATTCGGTGCGGATAAGGGAAAGAAGTAGTAGTATCAGTATTTATTTAGAGTGAAATTTTTGTCAATGTGTGTATCTTATCTTTGATATGAATTTATTAAAGAATTTTATTGGCTGATCAAATCTCATGTTTTTGTAATAGTATCATGTAAGTTCATGTAGGTACCTGTCGATAAAAATCATTCCTTTGTACACAAAACTTGGATAAAGTCACGCAAGTTAGTGAATTTGTTTAGAATACGAGGGGTAATATCAAATTATCTTTAATTTCTTAGAATCCCAAATAGGGTATTAGTATAAAACTATACGTACCTACGCCTAAAGCTTTTATTATTATAATTGTAGACTTAAAAAATACTGGGTATTCAGTCTGTTGGTGAATGTGATCTATTGTTTGTATAATACAATATTATAGATGTAATTTATATTTTTAGATAAATCGCCACTCGACGAACGACTTGTTTTGAGATTCTTTTAACTCTGAAAGGTGTATTCGAATTTGGAGCCATGTTTCTAAACGAGGGAGGTAAACACAAGAAGGTTGAGAATAACAACAATATTAGCGTAAGATTTTAAGTACCAGTCCAAGGTATCACACATGAAATATTTATATTAAGATCACATGTAAATGAACATTTCATGTTGACCCCCTTCGGGAATCGAACCCGCGACCTCATGCACGGTAGCCAAAGACGGTCATTTTTAGGCGTCATATTTAAATAAACTAACTAACTAACTAACCATCACGCCATTTCCCCGAAGGGGTAGGCAGAGAGGATAGAACGCCACACTACTCTGTCCTGGCATACTTCTCTTGCTTCCTCCACATTCATACATCTTCTCATGCACGCACGTCGATTATTCCGACTTCTTACATGCCCACTTTCAAGCACTTGTTTTACTTGATCATGCCATGTCTTTCTCGGTCTTCCTCGACTTCTACATCCAGGCACAGTCGCATCATATATTTTTTTAGCCGTTCTCTCATCATCCATTCGCTCTACATGACCGAACCAACGTAAAAGGATAAATAAAAGATAATTCAGAATATTCCTGATCTTGTAATATTATAGATCTCAAAGTGATCTACGCACTTGAATTGTATTTATGAAGACTCTCAGGACACCAATCTATTGTAATTTTGAAAAAGGCTGTTTTCATGATTTAAATCATTTATTTTGCCAGGGAGGAACAAATAGGTTTCAACACCAGGACAACAGAGGCCATGTTAATAACTCCATTGGTACTAATCACGGAAATGTCTATAACGCCAACGCCCCTAATAACGGAATGGTCGTATTTGGGAATAATTCTGGAAACCAACATACCGGCAAATCAGACAAGGCTGAAAAGTAGGATGGTTATATTTCAATGTTTTGTATCCATATCTACACAATTTATTAAAAATAAAATTGTTTGACTAAATAAAAGAGTAAAAACTTAGCGTTTTCATTATTGTTTATGTATGGATGGAACCTGAAAAAACTTCCCCATTTCGTATTTTAATGTGACTTTTCTATTTTTTATACATCACTTAGGTGTATATCATGATGATTTTTAACTACAAAAAATTACAGCACTTTAACTTTCGGAATTTTGCTTAAAAAATGGAGTCACATAAAATTTTGCAAAATAATATAACGCTTGTCATCGTCATGATCATACCATATCCGCTCCCTACGTGGAGCATATGGATTCCACAAACTGCCTCCAGGCCAAGCGATCGGCCGCCAGCTCCCGTGCATCTTCCCAAGTCAAGTCCACGTCCCGCTCTGCTCACAACATTACGAGTTCGGTTTCTTTTGGGTACCCCATCGTATATGTTTTTTTTAGAATCAACATCACAACCTAATGGGAATGTGTTAAAAATTTCAACAATTGTTGCCATAGGGACATGACATTGGACCCCTTCAACTTTTAACAAGGGAAATCTTCTTAGGGCTATATCTACACATGTATCTATCTTCTTTGAAAAACCACTATTTATGACATCTCAAAAATATTGGGGTTTAGACACACAATCCACTTTTAAGTATTTAAAAATTTTCTATGAAAAATAAAAAAATAAGAATTCAAAAGATGCCTCTTATAAACAAAACTTAAAAACGGAGATTATAAAAACGGATTGACCGCAAACGGATGTTTTAAAAGTACCCGTCTCCTAGCCGCACAAAAAGGGTCGTACTGAATATATAGTTGATGCGTAGAACCAGAGTAACCATACGTAAGCAATTCTCTAGATTTAAAAAATACTGTTTTGTCGATTATTTTTTATTGTCTACTACTTGTGACAACCCTGTTCATAGAAATAAATTCTATAAAAGGGAGATGCGTTTTGAAAATGAATCATATTAAAATTTTCCACCGCGATAGATAAAGGATTTGAGGTATGTTTTTTGCTGTACTGAAATTGTTTGTCAAATTCAATAGTTTTTGAAACAAAAACGCTCTAAAGTTGCAACTAGCAGTCGAGTAATTGATTCGTGTAACTATATATATGTATAATTATTTATTCAAGCTTTTATCAAAATGCAAGAAAAATTATTTGCAATGTTTTCAACACTCCTGGAAATATTTAGAAGCATTCGGTTATATTCGGTCGACAATAATAGTGTAAACGTATGTATTATATAATTCTTATGCATCCTATACATTTTTTTTTTTTTTTCGAATTGAAATTAAAATCTGTTACAAAACATAATGTTGGTAATATACAAAAATTTAGAAATAACGTTTCTACCGCTCTAATAAAGTGGATACTTGTGTTTAGAGAGGGAGTTCGTTTTACAATTTTTAATTTTTTATGAGTAAGTTTCATCATAAATTTTTAAATACTTTAATTTAAAAATGAACAAAATGAAAAAAATATTCCTCTGTATGGAGTTTAGGCTGGGGTAGGTCTTATATGTTTTTTTAATTTAGTTTTAAAGATTTGATAATTTTGGATTTTAAGTTTTCCGGAAGTTTATTAAAGTTTTTTTTTTACCCACGTACGTATAATGATTTAACGCTGCTGTTGTTTTAACATCTGTGTAAATATTAAATTATTAGGAAATCTAGAGTCACGTGAATTTTGCACTTCAGTTGTTTTTTCTTTAAAAGTTTGTAAGATAGAGACTTTATTAAAAATTTCATCAATTGTTGGTACATTAAATTCTTCAAATACTAATTTTGAAGGTAGGTTCTGGGCTTTTTAAGCATTCTTATGCATTTTTATTTCTACATGTAGACATATCAAAGTTGGTCGAAGTACTAGTGGCGTCGCGCTTCGGCGTTGCCTCATATCTAGTACTGCACTCCTCAATATCGGCCAACTACAGTCAACATCGCTAGAGTTTGAGATAGCTTAAAAAATATCGTAGACCATTAAGCGATTAGTACTATTTTTTAATGTAAAACTGATTTCATGGATTGACTTAATTTAATAGAGCTGTATTCATTTCAGAACTCACGTTACAAAATGGCTGACAGACAAAACGGAGGAGGAAATACTACTAATGCCTCTGGCTATAATAGTGGAAACATTTATAACTCACAAGGAAACAATAGCGGACAAGTTGTATTTGGGAATAATTCTGCACCCAAAGAAAATAAGAAATAATTATTGAAATAGTAATATGTATTTGCTATATTATTTTAATCAGTGTTTGTTTACCACTTGAAATTTAATAATAATAAATATAATGCAGGCCTCTCGCTGTCTCCTTCACTCCTTTTGATCCTGCGCCGTCTGCATCTCCTGTCCAATAGCAGTCCTGAACTGCGATAACCAACGTATCTACATGTAGACATATCACAGTTGTGATGGTAATCGGTAAATTATCACGGAGATTTTATCGATTCCCGTCATATACCTACGCATCACAACTGCTATATATCTACATATAGATTCGTTGGTGATCGCTGTTATAATAAATATATATTTAAAAAATTAAAGCAATATTGATTATTTATTCATTAAATAAAGTGGCCTGCAATTGGTATTAGATGATGTATTGACTTTTACGATTATTCTCACAAATTAGAAAAATAAGATCTATTAGGCGTAAATCCCCCTCAATCGCAGTTCAGATTCTGATTTCACATAGACTTGGTACAAGTTGGTTACACTGACAACACGGACTGGAGCTGAAGCGTTATACTAATCGTCTTGCCTTCACGTAACAAATTATTAAGATTAACTGCCCTTGGTGTGCCAATGCAGTGCCCTATGACCATTGGGTGCGGATAAATGTGTAGTAGTATACTTCGAGGAAGATGTAGTACTAAGAAGAGTAAGTAATAACCCTAAATCCCATACAAAATCTTGAAGTGGTAGGTACAATGTTATGTCCTTATAGCAACCGTTGTGATTTTCCAGCTTCTAGTAATAGCTGACACAAGTACCACGCTTACGCCGTATCCCTTTATTTAATTAGTTTTCCCGAACAACTGAAATTCCTTGCCTATGATAGTAATTATTGTAATTTACCTAAAAATGTATACCGCAGCGCGCAGGTTTAAAAAGAAAAATAGTTTAATACGTGAAATTTTATTTTAGTGGCTATATTATCAAGTGAAACTAAAACTTTGAAACATAAACTGCAGATGGCTGATGTACTGTATTTTGAAAACATACTATGTGCAGAGTAATAGTTATTTTAGTTTTATTTTTTAATGATTTTTGCTAATCAGAATATTTAAACGTTTTAGTATCTAGACTTAAACATTACTTTATTAAAATTCATCTCAGGTATATAAATTACTTTATTATACAATGCTTTTTATGTCTATTTAAATGACAAAAATTTAGATTAGCCCAGACCCCATTTGAAACGAGCGTGCAGCATTCTGCGAATTGAATCCAATAATTATTGTTGAAATATTCTGTTGTAAAACCTGCCATAATTGCTGAACTATGGGTCGCCCCGCTGCGGTGTGCGTCTCCGATAATTTGAATATTAGCGCTATGTTCAAAATTGACAATTTAAAAAAATAGATAAAAAAAAACTATTTTGAATAAATACGTTTTTTTCTTATAAACCTTTGATTGCTATCGAACTTCGATACCGCTGCGCGCCGCGTGGCTTTAACGCTCAGCGCAAAAAGCGTCTTGACGTCGCATCTCGTACGTTTGTGTTTAAGCGACCATTGCGAAATTAAATATTAATTAATTTTTTCGTAGTTCACTCACGAATTTCACCACTCCGTAGTTCACTCACGAAAATTTCATTTCATTTTTAAATCATTAAATAATAAAGGTACCTACTTTACATTTTATAATAAACCAATAATTGGGCTTGTCAGTATTATAATCCTGCATCACACCTGTTCTCCTCTATGGCTGCGAATCGTGGCAACTAACCAGGGCCCAAGACAGCAGACTTCTGAGTTTTGAGAATGGGTGTCTTAGAAGAATTTTAGGTGTGCGGTGGTTTGACTTTGTAAGGAACACAGAGGTGAGGAAACGGACACAGCAACCCTTGGTATCTACTGTCATCCGGCGAAGGCGTTTCGGCTGGCTAGGCCATATACTACGTATGCCTCCCGAGAGCCCTTACCACGCTTGCCTATTTTACAAGGCATCAGGTTCTCGGCGTCCTCGTCGTCCACTGTTGACAATTCGTTGGCAGTTTGCGTCAGAGCTGCGGGATGACTTGACTTGGGAGGATGGGGAGCTGGCAGCCGATCGCTTGGCCTGGAGGCAGTTTGTGGATTGCATATGCTCCACATAGTGAGCGGATATGGTATGATGATGATGATGATGTATTATAATACTTTTACTACTACTACTACATTCCCTTATCCGCGCCCTATGGTGCATAGGGCACTGCATTAAAACTCCAAGTGCAGTGTATCTTGATCGTTTTATTACATGAAGGTTAGATGGATGATACTATAATAATGATACAATAATTAATAGTACAATAATTGCAAAATAATAAAATTTAATTTTATTCGAAAAAGTTGATTTCCAGAACCTATTTCAAGAGTTTCGATCTTTGAAAGCAATATGAATTTTAATCTGATTTGTGGCCATAACTAAGCATAGTAATATTTTTTTTTTAAATTAATATTATTAATTATGTACCTTCTATTAGTCATAATAATAATTTCAAATACACTTATAGGAGCGTTAAGCACCTACTGTTTATCAGAAATGACCTCAAGATTATAAATTTATCAAGTACATACATACTAATGAAATGAATAATATTTATAATGTAAGTACTTTCATTCATATGCAGCACTCGTTTTTGCATCCCCAATTTTTCACAGTTCTTGCAAAAAAAACCAAAAAACAAAAAAAATATAAATAAAATAGAAAAAGATTTGAACCTAAGGAGATTCCGTTTAATATTTACACCTTTTAAATTACATACTTTATTGGTTTATAGGTAACAATTAAATTCTTTAAGTAGGTACCTTTTGTTAAAATCACGATGTAACAAAATTCGTAGTAGGTACAACCCGAAAACTGGTGAATCCACATCGTATTTGGAGTCGAATGTGTGATATGACTTTCTAATCAGAATTTTGAAAATTTCTCATAAAAGCTTTCATAAGTATGGTAGATTAAGTAAAATTTCCCAAATCCTTATTAAAATGCAGTTTTTTTTTTTTAGTTTTCTTCATGAGTATTAATTTGACTAAATAAATTACATTTGACAACAATTTGCCAAATTTTTCGACAAAAATTTAACTTGTAGGTACTCAATTTTCTCTAAAACTAAGTCAAATAAAATTAAAAATCTACAAAATTGACTCCAAATATGACGTAGATGCACTGGTTTCCCGCTTGTACATCGAGTTTTGTTACACCATGTAGATAGTTTGTGAACACCATATAGATAGTTTGTGAACACCATTACATTCTGTGAACATCATATTATATCATCCAAAAGTTTGTCTTGGGTATAATACCCACTTTATATGAGATAACCAGTTTTCTCTGTGCAGTCTGAAAACGGTTTATATAAAAGCTAAAACTGCATGAATTACTGTGTGTAGTGTCAGATTTAAGCTGACATACCTACTTTTATGTAAACGTTTAAATAGACATTGGTTTATTGATGCATTCTAAAACACAAAGGAACAAATACAAGCTTGGAATACGTGTCTTTATGACAGAACAATCTGAAAAAGAAAAACTCGTTCTTCACTAGCGTGTCTTTTGACAGAAGTTTGACAGACTGCACAGTTTTCTGAACAAGAAACTGTGTAGTTTTCTGAACAAGAAACTGTCTCATATAAAGTGGGCTTAGCGCTATGAGATAACCAGCGTAGGTATTTCATTAAAAAGAAAAATCATTAGGTCCCTACCTACTTGTAAAATTAATGTAAATGTAATTATTTTACCTCTATACGTTGTATTTTTTCTATGAAATAAGTATAAAATAAGAATTCCGTAAAATGATTATTCATTTTAATATTTAAAGTGAATAGATAAGAAGATGATTAGTGATAAATTAGCGTTTTGGGTACGTTTATAATCACTAACTTAAGATATGGGGTATCTTAGCAAATAAGTTAAAAAAATTCCACCTGTTAAGGTGAGCTTTTTGAAAAAATATTAAAATAATCAATAAAATATGATAAAAACAAGCTAGACGAATGATCGATCTGTTTACATAGATAAGATAACACCCACAAAATGGTTATCAGCAACTTGATGTTCATTTTTAGAATCCATAAAGGTGGGGTCCTAGAAAGAAATAAGCAGGGTTGTCACTATTTCTTTACGTATTTTTTTTATCGGCGCTTCTGAAATATTATGAGTATCCCATCAGTCATGTGTAACAGCTCGTGTCAAGATGCAGATCCCCCTGTCATCGGGAAAAGTCATCGAAAGGGTCGAGAGCTTCAAATACCTAGGAGCGTACATGACAGAAAAATATCGAATCAGTACACAAAAATTACCATCTATACTATATTGTTGTTTTATTAATTTACTGAATACCGTCTTATACGCTTCACAGCTGCTAGATGTAGATACGTTGGTGATGGGTGTCCATGTTGTTATGTAGTCTTTTCGGAGTATGAGAGTGTCTGACTGTCTGATTTTGGAAAGCTAAATTCCACATTCCGAAGCTCCATTCCCAACTCACTCAAGACTCGAATGTTCAACCAATGCATTGTACCCGTCCTTACTTATGGCGCGGAAACAATGACTCTGACCAAGCAATCCTCCCATAAGTTGCAAGTTGCACAGAGGAGCATGGAGAGAATTATGCTTGGAATAACATTAAGAGACCGAAAAATGAACGATTGGATCCGACGCCAGACAAAAGTCTGCGACGTGGTGGAGCGAATTGCTCGATTGAAGTGGAAATGGGCCGGTCACATAGCCAGAATGACGGACGACAGATGGACGAGGCGCGTTCTGGTGTGGAGACCGAGAAACCAGAGGCCTCAAGGACGTCCACCGATAAGATGGGTGGATGCCATCAGGAAGTCTGTTGGAAGACAGTGGATGGGGGCGGCGCAGGATCGGGAGGAGTGGAGACGGCAGGGGGAGGCCTATGTCCAGCAGTGGACCTCAACAGACTGAAGTGATGATGATGATGATGATGATCGTACCTACCCCAAATTGATCAAATTCCTGCTTTCTTACACGCTTATTTAAGGACTAGTCAAAATAATTAATAAGCTTCATAAATAATATAAATGCATTTAGAAGTAAAATATACATATTTAAGCGTAGTTAATTTTTGGCAACCTTGATTATGTCGTAAAAAGCTATATAATACAGTAATATTTTGGAAATCCCTTAATTAGACTCTCGTTCTTCTATTGCATCAGTTCACGGAAACTTGGTACGTTGATTTTAATAAAATAATTTTTGTGCAGTAAAAATTATTTACATTGATAATAAATATTACATTTTCCATATAATTAGGACCACATACCTACTCACACCTACCAATATTTTATTTTTTGGTGTTAACATTTTTATTAGGTGAAAAGTCCCAGAGATGGCGCTAGTGATAGCTGTCGATTAGACTGTAAACTTATTTTCTAAAGTTTCACATAATAAATTCTGACCATGTGCGACTTATTTTAGATTTACTACAAAAAACATTACAATATTAATTTATTCATAATATTTATTATATGTAACCATGTGTATTTTGTCTATAATAATTAATAATTATTTAAAAGTAAGGTTAAACATCAACTATTTCAATGTAAGTTATTTTAAAACCGTAGTTACTTGTAGTAATAATAATATAAATGTCGTTCTCTTTTCTGCAGAAACTAAAACTCGTCAAAATGGAAGATGAACAGCGTTTTAACAACTCCACCGGCCCCAACTTTGGAAATGATTTCAACTCCTCTGGACCCAACTTTGGCGGGCAACAGGGACCAGGATTTGGACCCCCAAGCTCGTTTGAAACCGAAACTTCCAACGACTTCCAGCCAAGATCTGCCCCCGAACCAGAGGATGAATAACGTCAACCAGATCTCACACCTCTAAATTACATTTAAATACTATTTAATTTCAACGAATCAACCACACATTTTGAACACATTGAACATTACCTATATTTCTGACTCGCTGCATTGACATTCTATGACGTTGAACTTTGTTAAATATCTATATAATACAAGTTATTTATAAGCGAAAACTCTAATAAACTTTTTTTACTTAAGTTTTATTATTTCAATAATTATATTGCATTTACCATTTTGAAGAAACGTGTTTTTTCTTCAGACGACTTATTTATATGTGATTTTCATATTAATATTTCATGTGTAATACCTTGGATTGGTACTGAAGCGTAAGACCGATCATCCTACCTTCATGTAATAAAGTGATCAAGACACACTCCAATTGGTGTAACAATTAACAATGCAGTGCCCTATGCACCATTGGGTGCGTATAAGGAAAAGTAGTAGTAGATTACAGGTATGTAAGTAATTATATTAATTTAAATCCCCACATCTTCATAATAATCTTGATACCTAATACAATGAAAGCCCCACCCCTTCCCTAGACCGATTTTTTCGACAAGCTAAACCGCGATTTTAAGATTGTTAGTGTGATTGAAATACGGATGAATTTACGATTATGTACGCAAACAGATAGGTACCTAATAATTTATGTTTCAATTTTTATAGGAATATTTTATGTTATGAGCTTTTGGTCAGTGATTAAATTCTTCAAGAAGGAATATCAAACAGCCATTGTTTAATAAAGGTATGAGTAACCAACACAAAAATTAATCATGAAAAATTAGGTACCTACCTACCTATCTCCACTTTTCTTTGTCAATTTTCAATCAAGGAAGAAAGAAGTCTAGTGCAAGGAATAACTCCTTAGAACATTTCACATACAAAAACTTTAAGATGTACAATTCTATGTCCCATTAGCAATTATTGTGATAATACTCAAAACAGAATAGGTACTTTGATTAGTAGGGAATATACCAGCTCCTAGTAAAAGCTGTAACAGGTACCATGCTTACGCCATAGGTAAATACTTTGATAAAAATAATAAATTAAAAAACTAAATTTCACAGCTCCTATATGTTAACCAGAAGCTGTTACCTATTTTTAATTTTTTTTTTTCTTCTTATTATTTACAATATTTGAATTATGTAATGTAAAAGCCCTTTGGGCGTGGATATTATTAAAATAAAATACTTACATACAATTTTTAAACATCCTTGGTATACAGAGTCTAACAAAACCTGATGTACAAGCGGGAAACCAGTGAATCTACATCGTATTTGGAATTTAGAGTCGAATGTGTACTATGAATTTTTAATGTGAGCTTGAAAAAAAATTATTTTTCTTCTCACAAAAGTTTTCATAAGTATGGCAGATTAAGTAAAATAGCACGCATTCTTATTAAAACGCTTTTTTTAAATTTTGCTTTCTTTATGGATAGTATTAATTTGAGTAAATAAATTATGTTTGAAAACAATTTGCAAAAAAAATTGGAAAAAAAATCAACTTCGTACTCAATTTTCTCGAAAACTAAGGGTCAAATAAAAAAAAAAACTTGACAAAATCGACTCCAAATATGATGTAGATTCACTGGTTTCCCGCTTGTACATCGAGTTTTGTTACAACCTGTATAGTACCTACTATGTTATAGATATAAAATGCCATGCATCTATTTACATAAAAATAAAAACTAAACCACAAAAATTCTAATATTGCGACAGGCACTTAAGGTTTTATTATCTTCCTTACCTATAAATATTAATCAACTATCAATTTCGTATTTTTAAGTATTTTCATTGCTTAAACAAAGATATAATATGAATTAATTATTATTTAATGGAGATAAAATATAAATAAGATTATTGACAATATGTGGCATGACTCATATGGGTAATATAATTATTTATAATTAACTCTGATTGCTGTTTTCTAGAATATATACATTGATTATGAATTACGACTTTTATAATGTTACTTAGTAATGCCTAATCTCTAAAAAATATGAAAAATTAACATCCGTACACCGCACACCTTCGAAAAATAATTAATAATGTCTGTTTCAGTCAAACTTTTATGATAGAGTAGAGTAAAATGCCTAGATTATATAATCATCATCATCATACCATATCCGCTCCCTGTGTGGAGCATATGGAATCCACAAACTGCCTCTAGGCCAAGTCATCGGCCGCCAGCTCCCGTGCATCTTCCCAGGTCAAGTTCACGTCCCGCATGTCTGACGCAAACTGCCGACGAATTGTCAACAGTGAACGACCGGGACGCCGAGAACCTGATGCCTTGTAAAATAGGCAAGCATGGTTAAGGCTCTCGAGAGGCATACGTAGTACCTATATGGCCTAGCCAGCCGAAACGCCTTCGCCGGATGACAGTAGATAGTATAATTTAAAAAATATACATGTAAAATGACTACAATGACCTCATAATAATAAAATATAATATGTAGGATATTAAAAAAATATAACTACACAACATTATTTGCCTATAATTAATCACTATATGATTATAGTTAAATTAAAAGGTAAAATTATTGTTAAGACCTTAATTTGTAGCACCATCTAGTGTTTATAATATAAAGTTTTAACTACAACTAATAAACTTATTTTCCGAAATAAAAATCCCCGTTTTCTGATAGTGAATCGGAGAGTTGAAGAGCATCGCACTGCGTCACTCGTCACATTTTATTATCATATCAATATATCAGAATTTTTATCAGGTAGTGGATATTATGTTATATTATCTTAAAACCAAAACAAAGTACTCCACTTCTCCAGTAGAGTAACAGTTTTATCAAAGTTCTGCCACTGATAAGTGAATTTAATCTGCCATTTTACCATTAATACAATTATAACAATGTCAGGTAAGCCAATTTCATAATCTGTATTTTAGTAGCCCTAAATTTTGTTGAAATAAAGTTCTAAATACATATTAGGTACCCACATTTAACCTTTAAATATTAATTTAAAAAATACGTTTTTGCCTTTTGCCTGCTGCTGTGTCTATCTGTGATAATAATGATTTCAATTTGTTGATAGTTAGAGAGACTTGTCAACTATTTCAATCTGGCTCTGGCCAGGATGTCTAATTATATGTAGAGGGGAACAACATTAGAAAACACCAGGGCTGCGATTCCTGGTCGTAAACCTAAACGTCACTAGACGACAATTTATCGCCGGTCAAATCGCTGTCAAAGCTTCTCCAAAAATGTTGATCTTTTATGTCTTGTGGAATGCATAGACCTTGAGAGATTCTACCAAGATTCTACTCTACTTTGAAGCCAAAAATCCGATTTCGATTTTTGACAGTGACAGTTGAGTGACAGTTAAGGGAATCGCTAAAATGTCTTAAACCTTAGTAGAATCGCAGGGCAGGCTTTAGAATAATATACTACTACTTTCCCTTATCCGCACTCAATGGTGCATAGGGCACTGCATTGATACACCAAGAATATATAATAATATACCTGAACCTGACTATTAACAATATATTACTTACCTAAACACGGTACGCTTCAGATATAATATTGTTCCTATTTTATTATATGTACATTATTTAAAAAACATCCGGACGACACGCCATTTGATTTGATGTTTATATTTTTTTCAGAAGAAAGTAATAGGTAAAGTGAAAAAGACCATGAAAAAAAAAAATAATAATGCCCATGATTGATGCTTATTTTTATAAGTACCTAATATAAATTTTTAAATTACAGTTAAAATTTTACGCTTAATGACATTAATGTACTTTTAAAATATATTTTATGTTGGTACTGAGTTTAAGTATTTTTCAATGATAGTATAAATTTCTATTTATAAATTCACATGAAATAACATTCTTTATTGTTAACGTTGGTGATGTGTGCAAACTTATAATTAGTATTATCAGTAATTTATCAAATAAAATGTTGCATTAGTCTGTACACAAAGTGAGTAATAATTACAACACATACTTACTAATACGCATATTCTTCATATAATAAAGATACTGAATAAAAAACCGATAAAAATTATGACTCATGATCCAGATGGAGAATCTGAATGATTAGCACATAAAATTTTGTCATTGTTTTATTTGAAAAAAGTAATACACATTTTTGGTGTTTTGCCAGTGTCAAGGTGTAGAAGGAAAAAAAAGAAAATAAATTATAAGTGATACTCGTGGATAAGGAAATCTAGAAGGAGTCTAAGGATAGGAAGCTTAGGAGAATTTAGTAAAATCTGTATATTATAATTTCCATTTAAAATTATTTCGTAATAAACAAATTATTATGGAAAACTACAAAGCAAGTTCTACCAACATATTAAATTGAAATGCAAGTGCCTACATTAGGATTAGCAGGAATTAACTTTAAACAAGTTTTTCTGACTTTTGAAATATGTACTGTATTTGTTATTTACAATTCCTGTGTCACATCGAGCACTATCGACTACAATTCCTAGTGCTGAAAGATCATTTTTGAAAGTAAAATTAATAAAAGCCTATTATTTAAGGAAATCTATGGGACAGGACAGGCTACGTAACTTTAAACATTGATGATGCTATTGATACTTTTGCGGATTACAGAAAGCTCGGAGAAAAGAATTTTATTTAATTACAGTAAAAAATAACACCAAAGAATTACGTTAATCTTTTGAGAATCCATCACTGGAAATCTAACCTTAGAAACTGTTGGATAAGCCAGATTGTTTTATTTATTACAGACAAGAAAATTTCAATTGGGTTTTCGATTGGTGGTCACGGCCACGGCGGCCACCATGGGCATCATGGGCATCATGGTCATCATGGCTTTGGCCGGCCAATAGTGCATGTGACGCCGGCTGTTCTCCACCAAACTGTGATCTCCGCTCCCCCTGCCTACGCGCAGACAGTTGTTCCCATAGTGCAGCAGCCATCGATGCCCACTGCACCACCAAGTTACACACCGTCTTACAACCCGCCACCTGCTGCAAACCAAGCTAACGCAGGTAAAATAACATTAATATCAAACAGGACAAGCGCCTACCTACAGTAGAATTATAATAAGAACAATTTTACTTGTTCTCCACATTTAGCTGCCCAATTTACAAAAACTCATATCTTAGAATTTTGCTTCGAATTAGCTGATGATTTTATAATATAAATTCTTCTTATTTCAGGTGCTTACACATGGATATCAACAAGTATTCACACCTGCGATGCCCTCCTACATAAAGCCGTGCAGGCAGGACACGCTGGTTATGACCAAGCTCCAATTTACGTTGGTAGGGCGTGGCATGAAGGAGACTTGGTTCCTTGTAAAGTAATACCTCGTCAGAATGCAGCTTTTGTAAGCCACAATTCCACGGAGGTGTCTGTATTCAACTTTGATGTAAGTGTTATTCGTAATTATTATACTGGACACCAATCACCAAAATATCTACATCGCAGTTGTAACACGTATATGAAGGTAAGTTGTAAATTTTCAAAGAGATTTTACTGATCAGGTAACATCATATACGTGTCACAACTGGGATGTATAGTATATGTAGGATGTAGATATTTTAGTTATAGGTGCCTTTGTAATTTTTTATTATTATTCTTAAAACCTCCACTCATTTACGGGTGATATTGGAAGTTGTTAATAATTATAATTGTAGGTACTTTTGCCTCTGCGTTAACACCTCCATAACGGGACTAAAACATTAATCTATATTTCAATTTTATTCGGATTTGCCTAGATACGTATTCCCTTACAAACTTTTCGTCTCTGTTGAGATGTCAAATAGTAATTATATTTCATTCAATTAACTCGACCATTTTTAAGTATAAAATAATCCAATTTAAAAAAAAGAAAACCACAACTAGATAGAGAGAGAGATAATGTATCAGACCATACTAATATTTATTTATATCTCATATCCCAAACATTTCTACTGTGCCTAAATAAAAAATAAAGAACTCGGAGACTTCTAATCCCTTCTAAAAAAAATACATCAGTATAATCTTTCTATACAAATTTGGATACACTCAAATTATTGTGAACATATTTCAGTTGTATTGCAAAAATTTTCCAACGGTGACATGGGTAGGAGCTGCCAATGGATCAATACCCCAAGGAGCAGTTCCTGTAGGACACACTAAAAACGGAGAAACTTTATACGCTGGTCGAGCTTATCAGGAAAATTCGCTCGTTCTAGGGAAGGTAATGGGCATTAAATCTAGGAAGATAATCTAATAAGAACATAATTCGGTTTAAAAATTTAAAAGCACTACGGCAACCAGGAGTGAAACAAGAGGTGGCAGGAGTTGTGGCAGCCCATGGCACAACCAGAGGAGAGGATACAAGTTGGAGCTGCAATGTGCAACAAAATGTAATTTTTTTGCTGCCTCAAACTATTTGGCCACTCAAATTAAATGCCACGAACCCCATTCGGGGTCTCCGATTCAACGCGTTTTGCATCGGGCAATATTTCTGCAGCAGCTGAGATGAACCGTTGTGCGTATTGCGGTGTGAATAAATTTAAGTTACTCTTACTAAATTACAGTGGTTTTTGAAATTTTCTCGGAACCATCTCCGTTGACATTTTTCTATGTTTGGCTACTCAAATGAAAATATTCAAAATGTGAAAGCAGCCAACGAGTTACGTGCAATGACAATAAAAAGAGTTCATAACACAATATTTACTGTAGAAGACGGTATATAACATATTTTTTAGAAATTATCTAGAAGTGTTTCTGATTAAAAATTCACACAATTGTCTCTCACTTGGATTCTATTTTTGCACAGTTTTAAAATGATATAATAGAAAAATACAAAAAGTCATATTTTTAATGATTATATTATTTTAACAATTTTCCATAACTTACATGAAGTTTCTAACAACTATGAATGGAGAGAGGTGAAGTTGAGCTAAAATAAAGTAGAGTGATAATTGGAAGAATGCAGTTTTAGTTATTTATTTTTTATATGGTATTTATTGTAAAAAAGAAATATAGTAGTTAATAATGGTGATGGGCTTCAGTTCCTTTTATACTTTCTTGGATCTATACGTTTTACATAGTAAATATTTTAATTTTCACTATGTTTTACAGGTACATGCATCTCACGGCTGTTGCTATTTACCATATAATGGACAAGAGATTTCTAAACAAAGTTATGAAGTGATGGTTCTCTCAAACCCCTGATGCTCTGCGGATAATACATAACTAATTTTAAAAGAGAATGAAGATGACTTTCTTTTAAAATTAACATAATTCTCAAAATCCTATTGGTTCAATCAGCAAAAAACCATACCATCCAACATAATATGTACCTAAGAATAAAATAAAATACACTATATTATACAATACTAAATCATTCCATTACCATGGTGTATAAATGAGGGAATTGTAAGGTTTTGGCATATTTCTGTTGAGTCACATATTGCAATAAAATATTTTAATTTAGGTAAATACTTAAATTAAATAGAATAAAAATTAAATGTTTTTTGTTTTTTTAAAATTCATAGTTTATATAATTTTTGTACACTCCATTATGGCCACTGTCACTCAACAATCGTCCCTAATCAACACAGGAAAATCCTCGTGCCATATGTATACATAAGATCTTGTGGCATGATGAAAGAATATTGATTTTTAAATGAGTACCTTGTAACTATTAATATACAACTGTGATGTCAAGAAATAAAGAAATAACGTTATTAAAATATTTTTTTATGATTGATATAAATTAAAACATTTAACCATTAACTACCTACCACCCTTTATTGTTACTTCTACGTCGCATGCGACACATCGGAACGGCGAGTGATTAACAGTACAAAATCACTCACAATTCCGAAGTGTCGCATGCGACTTTCAATCCAGCATAGGGCCTTGGACACCGCCAATAGATTTTTGCTTTTTTTAAATCTATGGTAACAATAAAACACTGGAATTAATGAAATACTTGCCTCTATAGCTTCATTTTATAGTAATTTATAACAGGCATGTCAAACTCATGTACTTATTTTGTAAATAAATCTCATAAACTCGAGTATTTATTTTGCGGCCCGCGGATTCCGGCAATTATATTTTTCATTTGTTTTAAATCTTCATTGAAAAAAATATTTTGTATGGGAACATATTATGATATTCTTTTACAAAATCATTATGTTGAATCTACTGTACCTCATGTGACTGTCTTTGATATAAATTATTCACTTTAAAGTATTTTAAAGATTTTATTTGCTATGACAAGAAATCATTTTATTTTTGGAGATTCAAGGGAAAAACACTGATGAAATTTAATAAAGGATGACAGTTGGGTCCATGATCTAGCATTTGTTGTGGACATTACTGCACATTTAAGTGATCTTCATTTGAAATTACAAGGTAAAGACAAACATACAACAGTTGCACGATGATATCAAATGCTTTATTACAAAACTAAACTTATCAAAGACACAGTTTTTTGGTTATTAAAAATCTTAATCAATGTATTCACTTCTGTGAGTATGTAGTTTTTAGGTGTCCCATGCAAAATATGCCCGATAATTTATTAGTTATGTAGTTCTGCAATATTGTCCATGGGGTATGCATGCTATGTACAAAATTATAATATATCATCGCCTTGGTGGTGAAAAGAGCCAATCCCCATATGTATTGTATGTGGATTAGCTTTCTTCACCACCACAACTACGATATTGTCTATTTATTTATTATTCAATACAACTCATAGTATAACTGTAAAATTTTCAGTTTTATTTTTATACTCTTTTATTCTTCCATACAATACTTGTGATTTTAATACTAATATTTCACGTGTGATAACCTTGGACTAGTAATGAAGCGTAAGACTTATCATCTTACCTTCATGCAAAAAAACAATTAAGATACACTGCTTTTGTTGTACCAATGCATTGCCCTCTGCACCATTGGGTGCGGATGAGGGAAAGTAGTAGTATATTAATATACCCAATGAGGACATTTTCCTGGAAAACTTATCAGTATGAATTTTATGACAAAATACTTATTTATAATATAAGCTTATCATTTTTGCTTGAAGTTCACAAAGAAAAGTATGTACAAAGGCTAATCAGTGTTTACTGAAGGTATTTCACTATCAGCTTCATATTTCCAAATAATCAATACAGAGATAACAAGCCTACGATAATTTAGTTGTTTTCAATATAATGATAAATTAAGTCATTTTTAAATAACTCCTCATACATTCTTCAGGTTACCTGGTAAGTACCTCTTTATTTTTATTAAATTGTTTAAATTTAATCAACACAAATAAATAATAATATTAATGTCCATTAGATAATAAAATAAAATTTCAATATTTTAGTTTTCACAGTTTAAATTGTTTCCATTACCTACTCATTTTGATATTACGTACCATATAAATAAGATAAGCTGGGAA
Source organism: Micrasema minimum (assembly GCA_022494985.1). Lineage (NCBI taxonomy): Eukaryota > Metazoa > Arthropoda > Insecta > Trichoptera > Brachycentridae > Micrasema > Micrasema minimum. The sequence goes on from JAGVSP010000321.1 coordinate 77,978, forward strand.
AACCAAGAATCCATTTTATAGTATCTAATACAATGTTCAAAGTTCTTGGTGTCATTCATTGACGTGGGCCTGACTTGGGAGGATACAAGGGAACTGGCGGCCGATCGCTTGACCAGTTTGTGGAATCCATATGCTCCACATAGGGAGCGGATATGGTATGATGATGATGATGAATACAAAGTTTTAAAATGTGCATTGGCGTTGGTACTGTTATGTTATGAATACAAGTGGTTTTAAAATCAATGAAATGTGATTTTTAAAAAAAAAGTAATAAAAATTATACAAGCAAAATTATTTCGGTCAAATTGTAACCAAAATAGAGGAAAGGTATACCAGCATAGCCAGACACCAGAAATCAGAAGTGATATTTTTGAACTTGAGTATTTTATTTGGTTTCAGATATACATATAACAAAATGGGTGATGCACCAATCTACCAGCCAGATGCGGTCCATGGGTACCCAAACAGCCACGGCCCAAACTACGGAAACCACCCTCACTATCCCCCTCCTCATATCCCAAACCCCTTGCCACACCAGGTCTATCCCCAACCAGATTACGGCCACATCCCTCACATAGACAACTGCCCGCCTAACAGCCACGGGCCTAACTGGGGTAACCAACCAGATTATGGGCATATTCCTCACATCGATGGCTGCCCACCAAACAGCCATGGACCCCACTTCCCGCCGCCTCATTATCCACCTAATTATCCCAATTATCAGCAAGGATGGAACCCTCGCTAAGAAAGAGATGAAAGTTTGACATTTCACGTGTTTAAAATATTGTAAAACAGCCAACAAGTTATTTTGTATCAATGTCTTTATATAATTTAGAAATCCTTTCAAGTTTTTATTAAATTATTGTACAAAATTAATTTGAAGCCTTTAGTGGTTGGTTTTACTAACTTATCCCATACACAACTCCTCTCCATTGCCATATTAAACTGTCACTGTGGCCTACGCCATGGTCATCTGCTAATATTGTGAATTGTGCCACATCATTTTATTGATTGTGGAGTGAATCATGTAGCATAATCATTTAGTTGTGTTTTTGTTAGTTGTTATTTTTTATTTTATGTGCGACATCTAGTATTTTTTTCAATAATATTATCCAAGACATCAACTAAGTATATAATTGTTTTTGTAATTTTATAGTTAGATAAATAAAACATAGATGGATAAGTAAAGAACTTTGATCAAAGAGCCAAAATAAGCTAATAATGTATTATTAATTAATAATAATAATTTCTTGTTACTATTTAATATAAATGTTAAAACTTATATTGCTATTACAAAAAACATAAATACATTATCTATCTGGTTACCTATAAACAATGAATATATACTCGTTAATACTAGTTTAAAAGTTAAAAGTGTTTTGCAACACCAAATACTTTTTTTACAATATAAAAACAAAATAAGTAGCAAAAAAGTTACAAATAAGTTTTAAAAAGTTAACAAAAGATATTCTAGAAGTGCAAGTGCAATAAAAAATGATCAAGATACACTGCACTTGGTGTGCCAACGCAGTGCCCTATGCACCATTGGGTGCGGGTAAGGGTAAGTGGAGTGGTGGTGGTGGTAGAAGTGCACATGAAAATTTAAATAACAGAATTCCTTATAACTTATAACTTATTTTTCATCTAGAGGCCAATAAATTATTTCACCAAGGCTGTTGTGTGTAGTTTATAAAATATAATATTATTATTGGTTAAAAGATAATTTTTTTGCAAAAGACAACTATTTTTAGGAGAATTACAGTTCGTAGAAACTCACAAAAGTATTAACAAAATATTATTACTTACTTATCTAATTTGTTACGAGATTAATAGAATTCAATATAAATATAAAAGACCTTCAAAACATGTTTTTAAAAACTGTGATAACCTCTTCAGATATAAACAAATAATGTACTTAGATCCAAAATAAGTTATTATAAAAGTTTCAAGTTAGAATTTGTACCAGAGTAATCATTTAATTGGGTGAGAGAAGACCAGAAGACGTAGTATTTTGAGGTAGGTAATAATTTATATTTTAATCTCTGCCCTCAAACCCATTGAAAATTGATTGATTCAAAATATAATGTTAGTGTTTCATATTGTATAATATAATATATTAAACAAAACATTATATGTATTAATATTATTATTAAATGCGTATCTGATACTGTTTCTTGTTGCAAATCAATATAATATGTTTGAAGCGAGTTATTATATCTCTTCCAAGCGTTTATTTTACTTTTGACACATGGGCGCCTATAAAGTTCCGTAATTATTGACAACCAACCATAGACCGAAAAATGCAATATTTCATGTTTTTAGCTCCGATATTTATCGACATCGATGTTTATTGAGCCTACTTATGCAACGAGGATTATTCAAGTTGATTTTTTCCATGAAAAAATATAAAATGTGATTTAAATTAAAACCTATTTGTTAATTTTTTCTTTGTTTGTCGCGACACAGAATTTCTCAATTTACATTACGACAATAAAATAGTCCTATGCATACTAAATATAACCCAAATTTTGGGTTTTCTGTAGCTCCTGCACCCGATGACAAACTCCAATTAAGGAGTTTATCGGGACTGTATTTGAAGTTTTTTTTGTAAAGAAATTATGTATTTTTTGTAATATATTTTTATTGAATAAAGACTGTAAAAAAAAAAGTATTACGACAGCGCTTTCGTAATATAAACTCTGCTTTTAAACGTCTGGGTGTGTTTAAAAACTACAAAATGTTGAGCAAAAATAAAATATAAATGTGTTAAATTGATTGAAAACTTCTTCATAAATAAAGTCGTTTTTTATGAGAAATCGATTCGGTAACGCATTAGGACATCCCTAATCGATACATAATCGAGCTGTCAAAAGTAAAATAAACGCTTGTAATTGGTATAGTAGATAAATTAATGAAATGTTAAGCAGAATTTAGAGTGTGTAAAATGAAACAAAATGCTGTTGAATTGAAAATGGAAGGGGTATTCTTTAAATTGTTACAGTGGAATAGAAATAGGGAATAACTTCTTGTCTTTTACCAAAACAGTGACAATATTCATACAAAGTCTTTCCTAAAACATAAATAACACATATTTTTTCAGGAAAGGATTGAGTGACTAATAAACAAAATGGCTAACTACCTCGGGCCACCAAACTGCTTATCTCCATACTGCTCTCCTAGTGTCTGTGTGCCACCGTTCTGTCAGCCTGGGTACAATCAGGCCCAGCTTTTGTACCACACCGCGGCCCGCAGTACGTCCCCTACGACCCTTATTATGGCCATCATCGCGGCCATGGCTCCTATTACGGATATCACAGGGGACACCATGGATCAGATTCCAGATCAGGATCAGAATCTGGATCACACGAACATGGTCATTACCGATATAAATAATTTTACAACCATCATGAGTTTTCTTATGATAAAGATATGAATCTTAGGTAAAGTACAGATAGGCCTTTCAACCCCTTCTGGATAGAAGTTCTTGAATATTTTATATTTACTATGATGTTTTTAAAAATAAATTTTATAAATAATAATAAATTTTGGTGTGAAAAGTAATTGCAATAATATGTATTTTTTTTATTTTTTTATTTTAGTAGAAAAGTATGTATTGAAAGAGAAGAATTAACATTAATAACTCACTTTGTACCTTTATTTTTTAAATATAGCCCAATGCCCAGGCCTGAGAAAAGTTATTTTGGCTTTTTTGTTATAAACATACATTATTCCAAATTTGTAAAAGTACATATTAATTTCTATTTTATAATAAATCTACAGTAGGTACAAGAACCTTTTAGAAGTAAAAAAAATATGAAAAAACTTAGCATTGCAAACACGTCAAGTACCTTTGTAAAGTATTCTATTCAATGTGATTTTTGTAGCTTTTTTAGTGAATAAATCTTTATTATTAATTATGATATTATTAAGAAAACAAATTATGGCTAATCTGTGCTAGAAAGCCTACTTGGAAAAGGTGAAAACAATTTGTGTGCATGCATGAAAAGCAAGAATTTGGAGTAAGCTAAGTCTTTTATTTGTAAACAGTAAATATACATATTTATACTTAGTGTCTTAGTGATGTAGAGTTTTGAGCCATCAACTAATAAATATTTCCAATGACAACCAACCTTTATTTTATGAACCTGTAACGTACCCCGCAGACCAGAGACTTTCTATCGGGCGATATTTTAGTCGGGTTGGGCTGCTGGCGCGCACACTGAATCAACAAAACAGTCGGGTTGGTGATGAGTCGGAGAACAGTCGGCCAACTGCTCTCGAATGATTTTCCAGTTAATAAACGACTTTTGAAGAGAGCGGTTGCAATGAATGTTGGAACAATATCGTCTAGAAAAGTTATTATTGCTGCAATACTACGAAGGAGAAAGCTATCGCCCGATTAAGCGATCGGCAAGTGTGCTCGCGTGGAAGAGCGCCATACTTATTAAGCTATCGGCCGATAGTTTATCGATAGGATAGTTTAAAGGCAATCGCAAGGCCTACTAAACATAGCAATCGGCCGATACCGGATCGTTGTAGTATGCGCACTTGCATACATATTCCTACTGATTAAAAGCCCGACTGAACTATCGCCCGATAGAAAGTCTCTAGTCTGCGGGTGCTCTAAAGGAACTAGAAGTATCAGTAAAAAGGAAATGATTTGCAAATCTTACAACTATCAGCCTTCCACAATGATGTTGACCTTGTTGGTTCCAGTCGAGTAATTTTATCCCATTTATACTTGTGTTCAATGAAGCGTGCTCTCAAAACAAATCTTCCGTGGTTTAATAAACAGTTAACATTTTTAAGATGACCATCACAATTTTTTACAGTCATCAGAATAGAATTTGTCTGAAACAGTGACTTTCAAATATTCACAAATTACTTTGAATAATTTTCAACAAAAACATGAAATGAAAAACATATAAAATTGACAGAGATTCACATGAATAAAAACGAACATGGGTCTTCTCCGACAAAAAAAAAACACACGTAATCCCAAAAAACGAAGGAAATAGAATCAACGACCGTGAAAATCTACGCAAATATTATTAATTTATAGTTTTTTTATATGCAATAAAAACTTTTGTAAATACAATAGTTGAATTATTGAGAGTTTAAAAAATACAGGTGTTTGTCACGTAATTCCTCTCTGAAATTGGGTCTCCTGGCCTGTTGAGGTGGTTAAAAAAAACTTATTATTTTACACTGACAGTTTGAGAGCCCTTGTTAGCCACGGTATAAATATGGTCACAAATCTATTGAATAAAACCAATTGAATACTTTTAAATGGGATCATTTGGTTCCTTGATCACTAGAGATTAACTTCTTACGAGGATCAAGATAAAAGTGCAAGTAAAGTGACGTTTTTGTAAAGAAATGATCAAGTCTCAGTTTTATATTCAATAGTTTAATATAATATTTTACAATAATTAAAAGTTACACATAAATAACACGATTTTATGATCATGCTACTCAAAATTTGTTTGCTTTGTCCAATAGTGTTTTGCAGTGTGATTTTATTGCTATTTTTTCTCATTTGTTTAGTCTGAACAAGTATTTTAGAATGTGTGCTGAGAGTATTTTGTTGTTTGTTTGGGATATTTTACAATACGCCTCAGTGGGAACTTCTGTTACATCCAAAGTCAGAAAATTTTACAAGAAAAATAAATGTATTTCCAGAAAAACCGCCACGAAAAAGTTAGAGACCCAAAACTTACTTGAAGAGACGATAAACGATAAGTAGAAACATTAGATTGAGGATCAAGGATCAAGAGACAATATTATAAGAAGATCAATAATTTACTGCTAATAGTGAGCAGCGAAACCTACTTTACGAAATAAGGTAGGCATAAAGTCTAATTTTTTCCTAAGTGATGATTTTTGTATGAGAATGATTTGTAAATTAAAATCACAGAAAATTGTACCAATTCTAAACTATATCTCTACAGAGATGCACACTTTTAAGAGATAGGAAGTTCTAGGTATTTCCATCAGTTACAAGGTCATAACCTCTGAAATCCCTTGGGTATCTAAGTATATATATTCCGTTATAAAATTCTCCCTCTTCTATATACAAGGATTTAAGGACACAAAAAAAATTGTTCACGTTATTTACATATTTTGGCTTCTGAGTTTTGAGAATAGGTGTCTTAGAAGAAAGAAATGTGCGGTGGTTTGACTTTGTAAGTAACACAGAAGTGAGGCAACGGACGCAGCAAGCAACTTTGGTATCTACTGTCATCCGGCGAAGGCGTTTCGGCTGGCTAGGCCACATACTACACATATGCCTCCCGAGAGCCTTAACCATGTTGCCTATTTTACAAGGCAACGATATGTAACTTTATGTGTTTTTAATTTACAGATTTGTAGAATCCAGTAATCTAAAATGACAACTCCTTACAACCCCTATGTGCCAGCTGTCCAGGTGCAGGGCTATCCACCAAATAACTACCCTCCACCACCGGCCTACTATCCACCACCAGTGGCCTACACCACCCCCATCTACACAGCTCCCCATCATACTTCACACCATGGAATTCATATCGGTCTACCCCATATGCCTCACCTGGGATTCCACATGCCCAGCTTTGGGTTTCACCATGGATCACACCACGGACATCATTAAAGGTGGAAACAGAGGTCACAGAAACTGTTAACATCTTAAATTTTGATTATAAACAGAATCATTTTGTTATTTTTTAATATTTAACATATAAATAGCACAGTGCATTAAATTCTATATAAGAGCATAATATCACCATAGATTCCATTAAAGATGTCTTACAGAATAGCTCGATCAGTTAAAAACTTTGATTAATTACAAAATATTGATTGTTTTTGAGGTTAGTTCGTAGAACTCCATTTTTATTTAGGTAAAAAATTGTATTTAATTAAAACACAAAGAGTTCTTACACAGGTTTTTTATTCAAAACACTTTTGTCGTCGACGCGTTTCGTCTTATTAGGACATTTTCAAAAAAGTGTTTTGAAATTTTTTTCAATTTTTTCGAAAACTAAGGGTCACATACAAAAAATTTATTCCACAAAATTGACTCCAAATATGACGTAGATTCACTGATTTCCCGCTTGTACATCGAGTTTTGTTACACTCTGTATAAATTCAATTCAAAATCCACAGCTGAATTCAAGTAAGGAGATGGTTTTTTTTTGTATTTCGAAGTAAACTACTAAATTTCAATTGTCAAAGCTGCAAGCAATAACAACTATTCTCAAGCTATTCGTTAATTATTATAGTTTGATCATTATTATGTTCGCTTCTGTGTTCCAAGATAAATTCAACATTTTGTAGTTCACTGCCAAAGAAAAATGGTTTAAATAAAATTAAAATATTGAATATTTCAATGCAGTAGGTACTAAGTACATGATTTAATTAAATAGAAACAAGTTCGTATTTATTTGTTATAACTATGTGAATAACATTTTTAATTTTTAATATATTACCTGAGTTTTTCTTATATTTTCTATTATGGAGGGATCTAGTGATGTCCACATGCTCCACATAGGAGCGAACTTGGCGAAAGAAGAAGATGAAGAAAATTTTTTTTAAGATTAGTAATAATCCATAAGTTATTATAAAATAAAGTTATCATAATATATTATCGAAATCAAAATGTAGATAATATTTTGGGTATGCGGTTAGTTTTAGAACATTCTTGAAATGAACTTAAACATAATTATTGTGGTGAGTTAAATAACGTATCTTTGTAATTTATCAATTTATGCTATTTAAATTTCCAATTTTCCAAAAAAAATACATCAGAAAAACAATTGTAAAAGAGTTTGCATTTTAATCATAAAAATATATGATAATCTTAAATGAGTCATTTCAATATGAAGTCACGTGTTGCATTACATAAATATTTATATGAGTAAAATGTGGGAAACCTAAATAGCCTGTTATCAGATAAGCTCCCTGTATGAAGATAAAGATGTGATTCACATCAGCTGCATATAAAGTCTATACGTCTATACAATAAAAATATGACAGTACTTTTGAAGCTTTTGAATAATACTGTGCATAGAAAATATTATAAGAAAAAAGGAAGGTATTCGTAAAAGTGAATAATAACTGAGCTTTGAAGATCGAAATTAAGACTTGAAGAAAAACTAATATTTACAACGGTAAGTACAAATTGTTTAAAAATAACAATAATTAATTTTCCTTTTAAAAACAACATTTTGAGTGTGTCCAAATACTTGGAGAAAAAAACTGGATTTCACCCATTACGGGCTAATAATTACAATTTGACATCTCAACAGAGACGAGAAGTTTGGAAGAGAACATGGATATCTAGGCGTTTACAGGGCTTATGACCTGTCATTGGCTGGGCTAAGTGGCCACTTGATGTATTACAACATTCCCCATTTCACCTAGTATTTGATATCCATATCTGCCAACATACAGTAAAATGGCGCGATGCTTCACATGTGAACACTCTTTGTCATCCATTGAGAAAATTGCTAAGCATTTTAGCAGAAACCTTTATGATTGCAAGTGAGATTCTTACCGAATTATATCACCTGCTAGGAAACGCCTGAAGATCTTCAATTTGTTATGTTTATAACTTTCCTTTTATTTATGTTCAGACATTTTCAATCAATTAGTAAATGTGAATTCCGCCTATAGTTCTCAGTCCCCAATTTAAACCAAAAAGTAGGAATCTGAAATCCGAGCTACTTTCTACTTTCTGGATCTTCAAATATATTTGACGACATCCACCCAGCGCAGCGTTTCACTGTCTTTGAAAACTGTAAAAATGTCTTCTTCATCTCAATATAATATATCTGCAAAGGTCTCATTGACAACAGAAAATCTTGCTACGGTAATACACTCTCATCATCTGTTAAGGTCTCTACAATTTTCACACAAATATTTATGTACATGTGATTTTCATATTAATATCTCATGTGTGATTTCTTGGACTGGTTCTGAAGCGTTAGACTGATTGTCTTACCTTCATGTAATTAAATGATCAAGATCACTGCACTTGGTGTACCAATGCAGTGTACTATGCACCATTGGATGTGGATAGGGGAAAGTAGTAGTAGTAGCAGGTAAGAAAGCAAATGAAAATGTCAAATATTTTTATGTATTTGGGGGATTTGGGCAACCGTGATCACAACATATTTTTTTGTGTTTTAAGCTTTCTTTAACAAACATGATTGCAGAAACTCGTGAAGATGGGAAACTGCTTCGAACCACACCATACGGTACACCATAGCCAGCAGCACCATGTTATCCACAGGCCTCATGTGACCACACACCATGCTGTACATCACCAAATAACCTGGGGTCATCATGGCCACCATGGAGGTCATCATGGAGGTCACCACGGTGGTCATATTGGAGGTCATCATGGACATCATGGACATCATGGTGGTCACTTTGGAGGTCACTTTGGAGGTCATCACGGAGGTCATCATGGAGGTCATCATGGGGGTCATCACTGAAGTCATCGTGGAGGTCATATAGAAGGCCATCATTGAGTTCATCATGGAAGTAATCACGAGGTCATCACGAGGTCATCACAGAGGTCATCACGGAGGCCATCATGGAGGTCATCGTAAAATTCATCATGGACATCATGGTGGTCAACATGGTGGTTACTTTGGAGGTCATCACGGAGGTCATCACTAAGGTCATTACAGAGGACATCATGGAGCTCATCATGGATTTCATCATGGACATCATCTAGGATCTAAGTCATCACAGAGAGGTCATAATTGAGATCATCACAGAGGTTAATAAATTGGAGTTATGATTATAAAAAACATGAATCACATCACAGAATTCCAAGTCATGTTGGTCAATGATTTATAATAATGCCTATTTTTTTAAACATTTAAGCCAAGTGTATTTAGATATCATACACGAAGAAGCCACAACTCCAATGAGAACATTAAAACAATAAAGGTGTATGATATTTTTTTTTATGTCTTTAATCATTATTCAAACAAACGCCGAAGGTGTGCTCTCTTTCTTTGGCGGGATTGGGCGAATAGCGAAAAGTTTAATTTCTTATTGAGGGTTACCAACGAAGGTACATTTTTGAAAAACTAATTAAATTATTAAATTGGTTTATACCCACTATAGAAAGTTGGGTCCAAATTTTAGAAGAATATTTTATTTGTAATATTATTAAAGCTTCCCCGATGATTATAAACATTCATTATTATTATTGCACGATACATTAAAATACATTGAATCATAATATTATCCCTAGAAAACATATTTAATTTTATATTATCTGCATAATTAATGTAAAATACACGGGCAGGGCGGCATGCGGCATCTCAAATTTATCTCAATAAACATTATTATAAAAGTTCGTTCAATCATCAAATCCCCAAACCGTAATGTAATTGTTCAATATAACATGTAATTCTGAATTTATTATTAAAAATAATAATTTTGAAAACTAAACGTATTTTTTATTATTTCTTTTTACCTACTAATCACACAGTTAGAAATACCTAGTCTCTACCAAAACCTAAACATAGGATGGCAATATTATGATTCAAAAGTTAGCAAAAATTGTACATTTACAATAATATTATTGTAGTTTCTCCAACAGAATGTCTCTATTTGCTATAAAAAAAACATTTCAAAAGTCTGTCGGTGGCGCGCGGTGGCGTTACTGTGAAATATTATTATATTTATGCGCGGCGCGCGGGACATTTGTTTTCTGTGTTTTTGTATTTAACTTTGAGGTTATGTAATTCAAAAAAATACTCTTTAAATACTGTTAATAATATGCATTATTAATTATCATTCAGTATAATTTATTGATAATTTGATGATTGGAAACTCGAAACCGTAAAAAACCATTCACAAAACTGATAACTGTTTTCTTAAAAATTTGTACGTCATATCCATAAAAAAATATTTAAGTACTAAAATTTTCGCTCTAAATGAAAACGTAAAATTACAATTCAATTTTTGTACATATTTTAAAATATAAACAGTGGTAACTAATTTACTGTCCAAAAATCCGTCTAATAAAACATAAATATACTTATTGATGTATCTGAAAAGTACCTACCATAAAAACGATTTTTGAACTTGAACGTTTATTTATCACACAAAAGCGTTACCTTTCCCATATTATTTCTTGGTTCAAAGTACGGAAACCAAAGATATTATTCAAAGTTCGGAATTGATTTGAATACTGTTATTATTATTTCATCGACAGTAAGAATTATGTTGATTTTAGTAGATTTTGTATGAATAATGCGCGCACGCGTGGCCGACAGTCGACAACAATTCCATCTCGTCCGTTCTCTTTCTACAGCGTGGAATTTACATGGCACGGTAAGTTGTAGGTAGGTTGTACCAATCTATTTTTACGAAGTTCAATTCAGTTTGAGGCGAAACTTTGAGTCGAGCGATCCTCAGTGAGCGCTCTAGCGGCGTATTCTCGAAGTTTTTTGTGTTCCCGGCGTTTTTTGCGATAATATTAATTTTTTTGACATTACAAAATTCACGTTTTATGATTTAACTGTGAAACGTACAGTAAAACCTCAGCAATAAACTCGTAAAGTTATATTCCCAACATTTTAACTATTCTTATTACCTGTTGATATTGAAGTTACGCTTCAAACTGTGTTGTAATCTGTTTGTCTGACACTTGTGTTCTATATTCAAAATAGTTCTTTTTATGAATTAAAAGTGTTATTTTGTGATTGAAATCCTGTAAAGTAAGAATTTTTTAAAGTTAGTTTGTGTCAATATCATAGGATTTGTGCCATTTAATGTAAGTAAATTTGTTTTAATTTTTACAATAAATTATTAGTAGGTAGGAAGGTATCCACAAGTTGTTATAAGTTTTAAATTAACAAATTAATATTTGTCAGAAATAATGTTTGTCTAATAAGATAAATAAATGAATTTAATTGGAACTAAAAATATGTATGCTTGCTTACTGTAAGTCAACGGTTAACCTACAGAATTGTACCAATAAAGGTTTTGTTTATTATCACAACTAAAAACGTAACTCTGAAAAATTCTTGGTGTATTCTTATGTATTAATTACATTACATCTAATATAATAACCAGTAATAATAATTTGGCACAAATGGACTTTTTCAATATTTTATAATGGGTAGGTAGGTTTTCAATGCAGTGCCCTATGCACCATTGGGTGCGGATAAGGGAAAGTAGTTAAAGCAGTAGGTAGGCAGGTCAATAATATTTTTGATAATATGCTTTGGGTTTCCTTAAAAAATATGTTTTAAAAAATCCGACGAAATACAAAATGTGTAGATTTTATTAACAACTTCACAAACAATTTATACAATTAAATATTTGTGTATGTAATGTAAATAAAAAATTAGCCATAAGTATATACCTAATTAGGATAGATAGGCGAAAGGATAAAAAATATAGTATAAAATACATTATAATGTTATGTACCAGCACTGTGATCACCAATGTATCTAAGAAACGTTAGAAACAGAAAAATCCAGCAAACTGCGGCTTAAAAAGTGCGTTTTTGAAAAACGATATTAAAAATATTGAAGACTTTTTGGCTCGCTACAGAGATATGACATTGAAATTCTCCGTTTTTATAATGATGTTATTTATTATTATTTATTAAAACTTAGATGGAAATATAGGTATGTTTAGTGGAAATATCAAGTTAGATAATGCTATAATAATATATCCCTAACATAGTAACAAAGGTCATGGTCATAAATACGTAATAATAGTTCATTGTCATAATAAAATGGTATTGCTTCAACATATCGCATTGACTATTGACCCCTTAGCAATAATAATCATTACTATTTTCTACCAAGTTTTACCGAGAAGTGTCAAGAAGTTAAAAGATAACACAACAAATTATTAATACTGTAAAGGTATTTGGCGTTATAATAATAATTATCAATAATTGATGGCTAACAAATTAATAATTTATGCTATAGCGGTGTATAGGGCACTGCATTGGTACACCAAGTGGATTGAATCTTGTATATTTATTGCATGAAGGCAAGATGGTCAGTCTTACGCTTTAGCGCCAGACTAATGTATCACAATACATATGAAATATTTTAATGTGTCAAGATGCCCAGATCCCCCTGGCTTTGTCAGGACAAGTCATCGAAAGGGTCGAGAGCTTCAAATACCTGGGAGCGGACATGACAGAAAACGGCAGAGTTCAGAAAGAACTGGAGTGCGGCTTGGAGTAGCGGGCGCCGCGCATTCAACAGTATGAAAGCTGTCTGGAGATCGCATATTTACTCGGTTAAAACAAAATGCCGCCTTTATAACTCCTGCATCACACCTGTTCTCCTCTACGGCTGCGAATCGTGGCACCTAACCAGGGCCCAAGACAGCAGACTTCTCGGTTTTGAGAATAGGTTTCTTAGAAGAATTTTAGGTGTGCGGTGGTTTGACTTTGTAAGGAACACAGAGGTGAGGCAACGGACACAGCAACCCTTGGTATCTACTGTCATCCGGCGAAGGCGTTTCGGCTGGCTAGGCCATATACTACGTATGCCTCCCGAGAGCCTTAACCATCCTTGCCTATTTTACAAGGCATCAGGTTGACTGTTGGTCCACTGTTGACAATTCGTCGGCAGTTTGCGTCAGAGCTGCTGGACGTGGACTTGACTTGGGAGGATGCGCGGGAGCTGGCGGCCAGTCGCTTGGCCTGGAGGCAGTTTGTGGATTCCATATGCTCCACATAGGGAGCGGATATGGTATAATGAAAAATAATGAATGAAAATCGCATTCAAATAAATATTTTATATTGACCCCTTCGGGAATCGAACCCGCGACCTCAACCATGGTAACCCAATGTGCTATCCACTACGCCATGAGGCAGAAAAATGCCTTTTCTAAACATAAATATTTTTTTCATAATTTTTTCATTTATGTCCCCATAAAATATAAATATGTGGGATTGAAAATCACTTCATTTACATGAATACGGTCATAATTTCTAGGTGTAATGTGTAATGGTGCAGATTACAATATAATGGTTATTTCAGAATGTGTTAACTTGTTTGTACACAGTTTAAATGATATCTTTCTGTGTCATCTTCATCACAAAAAAAACCATTCTCGTGCCGAAAGAGAAACCACTTTTTGCCGAAACCGCTTCAAGTCAAAAATACCGTTAAGGCACTTTTTTTTATGAATTGTCCGTGGAAATACAGAGGCATTCCGAACTAGATGAATCAATTTAAAAAACACAAGAATAAAAATAAGATACGCCTTTATACATTTTGATTATAAGAAAAGGGAGGTCTATATGGAAAGATATCTATAGCTATCTTCGGACGATAATGAATAGTAAAACCATGCGTTTTCTTAGAGATTATATTAAATTTTGTTTGTAATCTTTATAATATTAAATGAATTCGAGGAAAAATGCATGGGTTTGGCAATGAATTGTTTACCGAAGATTGCTAAAATGTGCCTACACGAATGTACCTTATATTTTATATGTACCTACACACAATATGGAGAGAGATACGCTTACCTAAATATAAATAAGTACGTAAAATTATTGGGTTATTTACAATTTGGAAATTATCCAGAATTTTTTCTTTTACTCTCATCTTCGCAAGCTGACGTACGCGTTATTTATGTT